>JBBGZY010003808.1:0-73061 GCA_037952925.1 Lithobates clamitans
ACCCCCCATATTCATCACTACCTACACCCCCCATATTCATCACTACCTACACCCCATATTCATCACTACCTACCCCCCATACATCATCACTACTACACCCCCATATTCATCACTACCTACACCCCCCATATTCATCACTACCTACCCCCCATATTCATCACTACCTACACCCCCATATTCATCACTACCTACACCCCCATATTCATCACTACCTACACCCCCATATTCATCACTACCTACACCCCCATATTCATCACTACCTACACCCCCATATTCATCACTACCTACACCCCCATATTCATCACTACCTACACCCCCATATTCATCACTACCTACACCCCCATATTCATCACTACCTACACCCCCATATTCATCACTACCTACACCCCCCATATTCATCACTACCTACACCCCCCATATTCATCACTACCTACACCCCCATATTCATCACTACCTACACCCCCATATTCATCACTACCTACACCCCCCATATTCATCACTACCTACACCCCCATATTCATCACTACCTACACCCCCATATTCATCACTACCTACACCCCCCATATTCATCACTACCTACACCCCCATATTCATCACTACCTACACCCCCCATATTCATCACTACCTACACCCCCCATATTCATCACTACCTACACCCCCATATTCATCACTACCTACACCCCCCATATTCATCACTACCTACACCCCCCATATTCATCACTATCAACACCCCAATATTCATCACTACCTACACCCCCCATATTCATCACTACCTACACCCCCATATTCATCACTACCTACACCCCCCATATTCATCACTACCCACACCCCACATATTCATCACTACCTACACCCCCATAATCATCACTACCTACACCCCCCATATTCATCACTACCTACACCCCAATATTCATCACTACCTACACCCCCATATTCATCACTATCTACACCCCCATATCCATCACTACCTACACCCCCATATTCATCACTACCTACCCCCCATATTCATCACTACCTACACCCCCCCATATTCATCACTACCCACACCCCCATATTCATCACTACCTACCCCCCCATATTCATCACTACCTACACCCCCATATTCCTCACTACCTACACCCCCATATTCATCACTACCTACACCCCCATATTCATCACTACCTACCCCCCATATTCATCACTACCTACACCCCCCATATTCATCACTATCTACACCCCCCATATTCATCACTACCTACACCCACCATATTCATCACTACCTACACCCCCATATTCATCACTATCTACACCCCCCATATTCATCACTACCTACACCCCCATATTCATCACTACCTACACCCCCCATATTCATCACTACCTACACCCCCATATTCATCACTACCTACACCCCCATATTCATCACTACCTACACCCCCCATATTCATCACTACCTACACCCCCATATTCATCACTACCTACACCCCCCATATTCATCACTACCTACACCCCCATATTCATCATTATCTACACCCACATATTCATCACTACCTACACCCCCATATTCATCACTACCTACAGAACTGGAGATGGAGCACTAGGTTGTCGGGGCCTTTGAAGCACTCCCCAGTCTGGGGAGAGGGGGTGACCTTGGGCCTGTGGTGTTCGGGTGCAAGCCCGAGTCTTTCTAAATAAAGGAGGATCTGGACAGGAGGCACAGAGGGCATTCGAGAAAGTTATTGGGGGCTAGTATTGCCGGGCAAGTCTCCAGGTGGGATCCACCAGAGTGCAGCCTGGAGGGCTGGTGAGTGATGGGCACATTTGGAGAGCTGGGGGGGAGACATGCCGGAGCGGATTTAATGAGCAGTCTGAGATGGATGTAGAGCCAGCAGGAAGGACTGTGGAGTCGGGCAGTGGAGTTGGGCAGTGGAGTTGGGCAGCTGCGGTCAGGGGGGCTGGCAGGGCCTGAAGAGGACTGGCTGGGAGCTGTAGTCCACCATAAGGTCAGCTAGCGATAAAGACTTTCCTATTTGTGTTGCTACACTAAAGGGGCCCCGTGGTCCTTGCCTGCAAATGGCAGTTGCTAAGGCCTGACAGAGTCAGAGTTGGGCCTTCCATGTGCTAATTGTACCAGGAGCCAAGTATTGTACAGGAGAGAGAGAGGAACAGTCTACAAATAAGTGATGTGCTGGAGGAGACCAACTCTATAAGAGTAAATAGAGGTTCCAACTGATCATCTTATTGATTCTACTGTTGACTTTGGGCATCCCATAATTTCCCTTTCCGCATCCAAGTTCAAAATCCCTCAATAAAATACAAAACAAACCTACGGACTGTTCATTGTCTCCGAGGTGATTGGGAAGTGAATGTCGGGCTGGGCAGGGTGACAGGTGGATCACAATAACCAGCAGGCCCTACGGGGGGTACCCCTACATGTATACTGCCCCAGCCTGTCTGTATATACTGCCCTGTATACTGTCATAGGCCTTTGTTGTGGAAATACTGAAAGTAATATTTATATCAAGGAGCTTCAAGGGAACCATTGTGAGGACTTTCTATGCCCCTTTAGATATATAGAGATAGAGATAGAGATAGAGATAGAGATAGAGATAGAGATAGAGATAGAGATAGAGGTATATATATATATATTGTGTGTGTTTTTACAGGAAGAGGATGTCCAGGTCCACCTTACTACTTTTTCCTGTTTCTCCAAAGCTGTTTGAGGTCTTCAATGGTCGGGTGATAACTACGTTACCCTTTTGTTTGCCAGATCAGACGTTGTGTCTCCACTTGGTCTTGGGGCCTTGTTTGATATGCTAATTTGGGGAATTGGTTACATTGAGATAAAAGAGGGCTGACTGCTTTAAACAAAGAGATAGACTTAACGAAGGTAATCCTGTTTCAGACAGAGAAGAAAGTCTAATACTTATGTGAGAAGCTTGATGATCAACTAGACCTGAAATGACAGCCAATCAGAACTTGATGCAACCCTGGACCAATGAGAAGGTTTCTGGGGGGTAGAACCTGTATGGGTGGGAGTAGGGGCAGAGGGGGGGATAAAAGCAGTCCAGAGAGCTACACACCCCTCTCTTCCTCTCGGTGACCCCCCTACAAGAAAGGTAACATGAGGGCTGTCTATGGAATGGATCTGTATTGTCTTATGTCTCTTTTCTTTTACTTTTTTCTGTCCTAGGATTTAGTTTTTAATACTTTGATAAGATTTGTAACCAGATCTCCTTTTTACATGAATTATCTTTGTAGACTGGCAACAATGTATTTATAACATCCCTATGTTATATTCGGTAACATCCCATTATTCGAATGTTTCTTTTCTCTATAAATACATGAGATCTTTGTATTTTAGCTCCATTATCACTCCTTATTGATTTCATGGGTTGTAATCGCATTGATTGATTTATAGATAAAAGGTTTTAATCACTTATGTTATGTATCATCAAGTGTATAAGTGAGGTAGGTACCCAGAACACCTTAACCGAGGTTCACTGTATATACTGCCCTAGCCTCTGTGTATATATACTGCCCCAGCCTGTCTGTATATACTGCCCCAGCCTGTCTGTATATACTGCCCTAGCCTCTGTGTATATATACTGCCCCAGCCTGTCTGTATATACTGCCCCAGCCTGTGTATATATACTGCCCTAGCCTCTGTCTGTATATACTGCCCTAGCCTCTGTGTATATATATACTGCCCTAGCCTCTGTGTATATATACTGCCCCAGCCTGTGTATATACTGCCCTAGCCTCTGTGTATATACTGCCCTAGCCTCTGTGTATATATACTGCCCTAGCCTCTGTGTATATATACTGCCCCAGCCTGTCTGTATATATTGCCCTAGCCTCTGTGTATATATACTGCCCCAGCCTCTGTGTATATATACTGCCCCAGCCTCTGTGTATATATACTGCCCTAGCCTCTGTGTATATATACTGCCCTAGCCTCTGTGTATATATACTGCCCCAGCCTGTCTGTATATACTGCCCTAGCCTCTGTGTATATATACTGCCCTAGCCTCTGTGTATATATACTGCCCTAGCCTCTGTGTATATATACTGCCCTAGCCTCTGTGTATATATACTGCCCTAGCCTCTGTGTATATATACTGCCCTAGCCTCTGTGTATATATACTGCCCTAGCCTCTGTGTATATATACTGCCCTAGCCTCTGTGTATATATACTGCCCCAGCCTGTCTGTATATACTGCCCTAGCCTCTGTGTATATATACAGCCCTAGCCTCTGTCTGTATATATACTGCCCTAGCCTCTGTGTATATATACTGCCCTAGCCCTTACCCGAGGTTCACACTTATGTGTTTAGTGGCAAATCTGACTTCCTGATAAATCAAATGTTTAGTTTTTATTCATGATATAACATAATAGATGTGTGTGTGGGGGGGCTTTTGGTCGGCGTGATTTTTTTTTTTGGGGGGGGGGGTGGGGCAGCATTTAATTCTTGGACCCAGGCAGCGCAATGTCTTGGGCCAGCCTTGGTTGATCCTCCTGTGAAGATGAAGTCTCATCATTTTCCGTTTTTGAACCGTTTCCCAGCCGCCTGGTCACCCCCCCTCCCCCGACAATATATTATATAGTGATTTTAGCACAAGGCATTGTGGGAAGGATTGGAGGTTCCCACCACTATTTATATACTTCTATGTCTATGAAGATTGCACAGTATATATGATTATATATGAGTATCTAATGATTGGTCACCAGGCATTGGATCAGCAGTCAATATCCCCTCTTAGAGACCCCCATTAGATCAGTCCCCTTATATCAGTGCCCCCCTTTTCTTAGGGACCTCCAGTGATCAGAGAGACCCCCCTTTCCTTAGGGACCTCCAGCGATCAGAGAGACCCCCCTTTTCTTAGGGACCTCCAGTGATCAGAGAGACCCCCCTTTCCTTATGGACTTCCAGTGATCAGAGAGACCCCCCTTTTCTTAGGGACCTCCAGCGATCAGAGAGACCCCCCCTTTTCTCAGGAAACTCCAGCGATCAGAGAAACCCCCTTTCCTTAGGGACCTCCAGCGATCAGAGAGACCCCCCTTTTCTTAGGGACCTCCAGCGATCAGAGAGACCCCCCTTTTCTTAGGGACCTCCAGTGATCAGAGAGACCCCCCTTTCCTTAGGGACCTCCAGTGATCAGAGAGACCCCCCTTTTCTTAGGGACCTCCAGTGATCAGAGAGACCCCCCTTTCCTTATGGACTTCCAGTGATCAGAGAGACCCCCCTTTTCTTAGGGACCTCCAGCGATCAGAGAGACCCCCCCTTTTCTCAGGAAACTCCAGCGATCAGAGAAACCCCCTTTTCTTAGGGACCTCCAGTGATCAGAGAGACCCCCCTTTCCTTAGGGACCTCCAGCGATCAGAGAGACCCCCCTTTTCTTAGGGACCTCCAGTGATCAGAGAGACCCCCTTTTCTTAGGGACCTCCAGTGATCAGAGAGACCCCCCTTTCCTGAGGGACCTCCAGTGATCAGAGAGACCCCCTTTTCTTAGGGACCTCCAGTGATCAGAGAGACCCCCCTTTTCTTAGGGACCTCCAGTGATCAGAGAGACCCCCCCTTTTCTTAGGGACCTCCAGTGATCAGAGAGACCCCCTTAGGGACCTCCAGCGATCAGAGAGACCCCCCTTTTCTTAGGGACCTCCAGTGATCAGAGAGACCCCCTTTTCTTAGGGACCTCCAGTGATCAGAGAGACCCCCCTTTCCTGAGGGACCTCCAGTGATCAGAGAGACCCCCTTTTCTTAGGGACCTCCAGTGATCAGAGAGACCCCCCTTTTCTTAGGGACCTCCAGCGATCAGAGAGACCCCCCTTTTCTTAGGGAGCTCCAGTGATCAGAGAGACCCCCCTTTCCTTAGGGACCTCCAGTGATCAGAGAGACCCCCCTTTTCTTAGCGACCTCCAGTGATCAGAGAGACCCCCTTTCCTTAGGGACCTCCAGCGATCAGAGAGACCCCCCTTTTCTTAGGGACCTCCAGTGATCAGAGAGACCCCCTTTTCTTAGGGACCTCCAGTGATCAGAGAGACCCCCCTTTCCTGAGGGACCTCCAGTGATCAGAGAGACCCCCTTTTCTTAGGGACCTCCAGTGATCAGAAAGACCCCCCTTTTCTTAGGGACCTCCAGTGATCAGAGAGACCCCCCCTTTCCTTAGGGACCTCCAGTGATCAGAGAGACCCCCTTTTCTTAGGGACCTCCAGTAATCAGAGAGACCCCCCTTTTCTTAGGGACTTCCAGTGATCAGAGAGACCCCCCTTTTCTTAGGGACCTCCAGCGATCAGAGAGACCCCCCCTTTTCTTAGAGACCTCCAATGATCAGAGAGACCCCCCCTTTCCTTAGGGACCTCCAGTGATCAGAGAGACCCCCCTTTTCTTAGGGACCTCCAGCAATCAGAGAGACCCCCCTTTTCTTAGGGACCTCCAGCGATCAGAGAGACCCCCCTTTTCTTAGGGACCTCCAGCGATCAGAGAGACCCCCCTTTTCTTAGGGACCTCCAGTGATCAGAGAGACCCCCCTTTTCTTAGGGACCTCCAGCGATCAGAGAGACCCCCCTTTTCTTAGGGACCTCCAGCGATCAGAGATACCCCCCCTTTTCTTAGGGACCTCCAGCGATCAGGGAGACCCCCCCTTTTCTTAGGGACCTCCAGCGATCAGAGAGACCCCCCTTTTCTTAGGGACCTCCAGTGATCAGAGAAACCCCCTTTCCTTAGGGACCTCCAGTGATCAGAGAGACCCCCCCTTTCCTTAGGGACCTCCAGTGATCAGAGGGACCCCCCTTTTCTTAGGGACCTCCAGCGATCAGAGAGACCCCCCTTTTCTTAGGGACCTCCAGTGATCAGAGGGACCCCCCTTTTCTTAGGGACCTCCAGTGATCTTAGAGACCCCCCTTTTCTTAGGGACCTCCAGCGATCAGAGAGACCCCCCTTTTCTTAGGGACCTCCAGTGATCAGAGAGACCCCCCTTTTCTTAGGGACCTCCAGCGATCAGAGATACCCCCCTTTTCTTAGGGACCTCCAGCGATCAGAGAGACCCCCCTTTTCTTAGGGACCTCCAGCGATCAGAGAGACCCCCCTTTTCTTAGGGACCTCCAGCGATCAGAGAGACCCCCCTTTTCTTAGGGACCTCCAGTGATCAGAGAGACCCCCCCTTTTCTTAGGGACCTCCAGCGATCAGAGAGACCCCCCCTTTTGTTAGGAACCTCCAGCGATCAGAGAATCCCCCTTTCCTTAGGGACCTCCAGTGATCAGAGAGACCCCCCTTTTTCTTAGGGACCTCCAGCGTTTAGAGAGACCTCCCCTTTTCTTAGGGACCTCCAGCGATCAGAGTGACCCCCCTTTTCTTAGGGACCTCCAGCGATCAGAGAGACCTCCCTTTTTCTTAGGGACCTCCAGTGATCAGAGAGACCCCCCATTTCCTTAGGGACCTCCAGTGATCAGAGAGACCCCCCATTTCCTTAGGGACCTCCAGCGATCAGAGAGACCTCCCCTTTTCTTAGGGACCTCCAGCGATCAGAGTGACCCCCCTTTTCTTAGGGACCTCCAGCGATCAGAGAGACCTCCCCTTTTCTTAGGGACCTCCAGCGATCAGAGAGACCCCCTTTCCTTAGGGACCTCCAGCGATCAGAGAGACCTCCCCTTTTCTTAGGGACCTCCAGCGATCAGAGAGACCCCCTTTCCTTAGGGACCTCCAGTGATCAGAGAGACCCCCCCCTTTTCTTAGGGACCTCCAGCAATCAGAGAGACCCCCCTTTTCTTAGGGACCTCCAGCGATCAGAGAGACCCCCTTTCCTTAGGGACCTCCAGTGATCAGAGAGACCCCCCCCTTTTCTTAGGGACCTCCAGCAATCAGAGTGACCCCCCTTTTCTTAGGGACCTCCAGGGATCAGAGACCCCCTTTTCTTAGGGACCTCCAGCGATCAGAGAGACCCCCCTTTCCTTAGGGACCTCCAGCGATCAGAGAGACCTCCCCTTTTCTTAGGGACCTCCAGCGATCAGAGAGACCCCCCCTTTTCTTAGGGACCTCCAGCGATCAGAGAGACCCCCTTTCCTTAGGGACCTCCAGTGATCAGAGAGACCCCCTTTCCTTAGGGACCTCCAGTGATCAGAGAGACCCCCCCCTTTTCTTAGGGACCTCCAGCAATCAGAGTGACCCCCCTTTTCTTAGGGACCTCCAGGGATCAGAGACCCCCTTTTCTTAGGGACCTCCAGCGATCAGAGAGACCCCCCTTTCCTTAGGGACCTCCAGCGATCAGAGAGACCTCCCCTTTTCTTAGGGACCTCCAGCGATCAGAGAGACCCCCTTTTCTTAGGGACCTCCAGCGATCAGAGAGACCCCCCTTTTCTTAGGGACCTCCAGCGATCAGAGAGACCCCCCTTTCCTTAGGGACCTCCAGCGATCAGAGAGACCTCCCCTTTTCTTAGGGACCTCCAGCGATCAGAGAGACCCCCTTTCCTTAGGGACCTCCAGTGATCAGAGAGACCCCCCCTTTTCTTAGGGACCTCCAGCAATCAGAGAGACCCCCCTTTTCTTAGGGACCTCCAGCGATCAGAGAGACCCCCTTTCCTTAGGGACCTCCAGTGATCAGAGAGACCCCCCCCCCTTTTCTTAGGGACCTCCAGCAATCAGAGTGACCCCCCTTTTCTTAGGGACCTCCAGGGATCAGAGAGACCCCCCTTTTCTTAGGGACCTCCAGGGATCAGAGACCCCCTTTTCTTAGGGACCTCCAGCGATCAGAGAGACCCCCCTTTTCTTAGGGACCTCCAGGGATCAGAGAGACCCCCCTTTTCTTAGGGACCTCCAGCGATCAGAGAGACCTCCCCTTTCCTTAGGGACCTCCAGCGATCAGAGAGACCCCCCTTTTCTTAGGGACCTCCAGCGATCAGAGAAACCCCCTTTTCTTAGGGACCTCCAGCGATCAGAGTGACCCCCCTTTTCTTAGGGACCTCCAGCGATCAGAGAGACCCCCCTTTTCTTAGGGACCTCCAGTGATCAGAGAGACCCCCCTTTTCTTAGGGACCTCCAGGGATCCGAGAGACCCCCCTTTTCTTAGGGACCTCCAGTGATCAGAGTGACCCCCCTTTTCTTAGGGACCTCCAGCGATCATGGAGACCTCCCCCTTCCCACTTTAAGACATCTGATCAGCCTTACCAGCGGGAACCGAGTTGGAGGGCGGAGCTGGGAGGCGGAGCCGCTCTAGGGCTATTTACCTCCCACTATGCAGTGTGTGATCAGCAGAAAGCGTGTCGTTGGTTGGTTGCTAGGACAGTAACCAATGACTGCACAGGAGATCATCAGGGCGGAGGGGGGGAGGTGTCGGGTGGGGAGAACTGAAGGCGCAGCCAACCAGACTCCTCTGGGTTGAGGATCTCCCATTGAGTGAAGGGCAGTACCAGGACTTGGTCCGGCACTAGGTCCATCCCCAGGACCGATAACTGGATGGATGGGACTGGATGGATGTTGTGTCCGGGTATCAGGCGGGCTGAAACCCGGGCACAAGTCTAAACCGTGACTGTCCGGGTCAATACCGGACAGGTGACAACCCCTAGGGGTATATGTGCACAATTCCCCCAGGACTCCTATTGTAAAGTGACCAGAATTTTTAAATGAAATCCGGGGACTTTTTTGTATATTTTTTATTGACAAATGGTAAACTATTTTATAAGCATATCTTCCTGAAATGATATATGCAGTCTATGTGTTTATGGAATGATTGTATAATACAGTATCTGACAAAAGTAAGTACACCCCTCAGTGACATTTGTGTAAATCTTTTCTTCTATCTTTTCATGTGACAACACTGAAGAAATGACACTTGTCTACAATGTAAAGTAGTGAGTGTACAGCTTGTATAACAGTGTAAATTTACTGTCCCCTCAAAATAACTCAACACACAGCCATTAATGTCTAAACCGCTGGCAACAAAAGTCAGTACACCCCTAAGTGAAAATCTCCAAATTGGGCCCAAAGTGTCAATATTTTGTGTGGCCACCATTATTTTCCAGCACTGCCTTAACCCTCTTGGACATGGAGGTCACCAGAGCTTCACAGGTTGTCACTGAAGTCCTCTTCCCCTCCTCCATGATGACATCACAGAGCTGGTGGATGTTAGAGACCTTGCGCTCCTCCACCTTCCGATTGAGGATCCCCCACAGATGATCAATAGGGTTTAGGTCTGGAGACATGCTTGGCCAGTCCCTCACCTTTACCCTCAGCTTCTTTAGCAAGGCAGTGGTGGTCTTGGAGGTGTGTTTGGGATGGTTATCATGTTGGAATACTGCCCTGCGGCCCAGTCTCTGAAGGGAGGGGATCATGCTCTGCTTCAGTATATCACAGTACATGTTGGCATTCATGGTCCCCTCAATGATCTGTAGCTCCCCAGTGCCGGCAGCACTCATGCAGCCCCAGACCATGACACTCCCACCACCATGCTTGACTGTAGACAAGACACACTTGTCTTTGTCCTCCTCACCTGGTTGCCCCCACACACGCTTGTCACCATCTGAACCAAATACGTTTATCTTGGTCTCATCAGACCACAGGACATGGTTCCAGTAATCCATCTCCTTAGTCTGCTTGTCTTCAGCAAACTGTTTGTGGACTTTCTTGTGGATCATCTTTAGAAGAGGCTTCCTTCTGGGAGGACAGCCATGCAGACCAATTTGATGCAGTGTGCGGCGTATGGTCTGAGCACTGACAGGCTGACCCCCCCACCCCTACAACCTCTGCAGCAATGCTGGCAGCACTCATACGCCTATTTCCCAAAGACAACCTCTGGATATGACGCTGAGCACGTGACCTCAACTTCTTTGGTGGACCATGGCGAGGCCTGTTCTGAGTGGAACCTGTCCTGTTATACCGCTGTATGGTCTTGGCCACCGTGCTGCAGATCAGTTTCAGGGTCTTGGCAATCGTCTTATAGCCTAGGCCATCTTTATGTAGAGAAACAATTCTTTTTTGAAGATCCTCAGAGAGTTCTTCGTCATGAGGTGCCATGTTGTACTTCCAGTGACCAGTATGAGAGAGTGAGAGCGATAACACAAAATTTAACACACCTGCTCCACATTCACACCTGAGACCTTGTAACACTAACGAGTCACCAGGGAGGGAAAATGGCAAATTGGGCCCAATTTGGAGATTTTCACTTAGGGGTGTACTGACTTTTGTTGCCAGCGGTTTAGACATTAATGGCTGTGTGTTCAGTTATTTTGAGGGGACAGCAAATTTACACTGTTATACAAGCTGTACACTCACTACTTTACATTGTAGACAAGTGTCATTTCTTCAGTGTTGTCACATGAAAAGATAGAAGAAAATATTTACAACAATGTGACTGAGGGGTGTACTTACTTTTGTCAGATACTGTATTATACGTTATTTCTCACTTTTCCTCCATGAGATAAAAAAAATACTACTTAGAATTTTCTGAGATATGACTACCAAATGTTATGAAGATAAGATGGAGATAAGAGAGGTCAGAGTTCAGGAGTGCACTACATAAAGAATGCAGGGCTCAGCTGTGCCCACCCAGTGCAGCCTGTCCAGCGCCCACCCAGTGCAGCCTGTCCAGCGCCCACCCAGTGCAGCCTGTCCAGCGGCCACCCAGTGCAGCCTGTCCAGCGGCCACCCAGTGCAGCCTTTCCAGCGCCCACCCAGTGCAGCCTGTCCAGTGCCCACCCAGTGCAGCCTGTCCAGCGGCCACCCAGTGCAGCCTGTCCAGCACCCACCCAGTGCAGCCTGTCCAGCACCCACCCAGTGCAGCCTGTCCAGCGGCCACCCAGTGCAGCCTGTCCAGCACCACCCAGTGCAGCCTGTCCAGTGCCCACCCAGTGCAGCCTGTCCAGCGGCCACCCAGTGCAGCCTGTCCAGCGGCCACCCAGTGCAGCCTGTCCAGCGGCCACCCAGTGCAGCCTGTCCAGCGCCCACCCAGTGCAGCCTGTCCAGCGGCCACCCAGTGCAGCCTGTCCAGCGCCCACCCAGTGCAGCCTGTCCAGCGGCCACCCAGTGCAGCCTGTCCAGCGGCCACCCAGTGCAGCCTGTCCAGCGGCCACCCAGTGCAGCCTGTCCAGCACCCACCCAGTGCAGCCTGTCCAGCACCCACCCAGTGCAGCCTGTCCAGCACCCACCCAGTGCAGCCTGTCCAGCGGCCACCCAGTGCAGCCTGTCCAGCACCACCCAGTGCAGCCTGTCCAGTGCCCACCCAGTGCAGCCTGTCCAGCGGCCACCCAGTGCAGCCTGTCCAGCACCACCCAGTGCAGCCTGTCCAGCGCCCACCCAATGCAGCCTGTCCAGCACCCACCCAGTGCAGCCTGTCCAGCACCACCCAGTGCAGCCTGTCCAGCGCCCACCCAGTGCAGCCTGTCCAGCGGCCACCCAGTGCAGCCTGTCCAGCGGCCACCCAGTGCAGCCTGTCCAGCGGCCACCCAGTGCAGCCTGTCCAGCACCCACCCAGTGCAGCCTGTCCAGCACCCACCCAGTGCAGCCTGTCCAGCACCCACCCAGTGCAGCCTGTCCAGCGGCCACCCAGTGCAGCCTGTCCAGCACCACCCAGTGCAGCCTGTCCAGTGCCCACCCAGTGCAGCCTGTCCAGCGGCCACCCAGTGCAGCCTGTCCAGCACCACCCAGTGCAGCCTGTCCAGCGCCCACCCAATGCAGCCTGTCCAGCACCCACCCAGTGCAGCCTGTCCAGCACCACCCAGTGCAGCCTGTCCAGCGCCCACCCAGTGCAGCCTGTCCAGCGGCCACCCAGTGCAGCCTGTCCAGCGGCCACCCAGTGCAGCCTGTCCAGCGGCCACCCAGTGCAGCCTGTCCAGCACCCACCCAGTGCAGCCTGTCCAGCACCCACCCAGTGCAGCCTGTCCAGCGGCCACCCAGTGCAGCCTGTCCAGCACCACCCAGTGCAGCCTGTCCAGTGCCCACCCAGTGCAGCCTGTCCAGCGGCCACCCAGTGCAGCCTGTCCAGCACCACCCAGTGCAGCCTGTCCAGCGCCCACCCAATGCAGCCTGTCCAGCACCCACCCAGTGCAGCCTGTCCAGCACCACCCAGTGCAGCCTGTCCAGCGCCCACCCAGTGCAGCCTGTCCAGCGGCCACCCAGTGCAGCCTGTCCAGCACCCACCCAGTGCAGCCTGTCCAGCGCCCACCCAGTGCAGCCTGTCCAGCGGCCACCCAGTGCAGCCTGTCCAGCGGCCACCCAGTGCAGGGGATCGGAGAGGAAGAGGAGAGCCGGACAGATAATCACACAGGCTGGCGTCACCCGCTGTGACAGCTTTAATTTGAATCGCCGGGCGCCCGCCATCACACAAGTCCCGCCTCCTGGATCGGCTCCTACCTATAATAGACACCACATGTCCCGGGATTGGACAAGTGTGCTGTCTATCAAACGAAGCCCTAACCAGGAGGCAGGCCTTTGCATGACGGTGTGCACCCGGTGATTCAAATTAAAGCTGTCACAGCAGGCGATGCTGGCCTGACACCCCCCAGTGTGTGGCACTCGGGGCGGACCTCCCCCAGTTGTTATGCCATTGGCTTTGCCACCCCACCTCAGCACTCGCCCAGGATCAGCCCTGCACCTAGTGCTGCCCCTGCATGCCGGGGACAGGCTGGCTCCGGGGACAGTGTCCTCAGTCCGGGGTACACACCCTTTCCCTTTCTTCTCTCATCACTCAGAATTATTCCATAAGGAGGTTCAAAGAGCAATGGTGAGATACAACATGCAGTAAACCTGTGACAGACCTAACCAGGGCAGAGGCTGTTAGAGGGGACTGAATGCTATCCTCTTCCCTACAGACTATGGGCCCTGGTATTTGAGGGAGCTACAAGCAGTTAGGTAGATGTCCTGTTATGTAATGCACAAGGACGTTATTACATTTAACAATCGAGGAGGCCATGATGGTCTCTGCCAACTTGGGACACATTGGACAGATGTATGTGGAAAGAAAGCTAGTTAATGAGATCGCCCAAGCAGTTTCATCACAAAACCCATCAACCAGTAAGTCTGGATATAATTACATGATTGATATAGGTTATTGAACATTGTACATTGTTTTCTATCCTAATAAATAAGTCTGATAGAGTTCAATCTTCTCACTTTACTCTTCTACCCTTTTAGCGATGGCGTCTTCTCATCTGAAAGAGGATCTGAAATGTTCCATCTGTCTGAACATTTATACGAATCCTGTAACCCTGACATGTGGACACAACTTCTGCTTGGACTGTATTAGTCGTGTGCTGGATACACAGGAGGAGGATTTAGAATATTCCTGTCCTGAATGTAGAGAAGAGTTCCAGGAATATCCTGTCCTTAAAAAGAACATTACTCTGTGTAAGATATTGGAGACCCTCCAGACTACACACAGTGATCGAGACAAAACCGAGGTCTTCTGTACCTACTGTATTCACACTCCCGTACCTGCTGTGAAATCCTGTCTGCATTGTGAAGCTTCTTTGTGTGACGATCACCTGAGAGTCCACAGCAAGTCACCAGAACACATCTTATGTGACCCCACCACTTCCCTGGAGAACAGGAAATGCTCCGTCCATAAGAAGATCCTGGAGTATTACTGCACTGAGGACTCCACCTGTATCTGTGTGTCCTGCAGCTGGATGGAGAACATCGGGGACACCAGGTGGAGACTCTGGATGAGGCCTCTGAGAAGAAGAAAAAAAAACTGAGGAATGTTCTGCAGAAACTGGAAACAAAGAAGGAGGAGCTATCCAGGAAGATGGGGGACATTGAGGAGCTGTGTAACATGACGGATCCACTGACTGTCCTACAGGAATCAGACACAGGTGATTTGCCTGATACTGAGGATGGAGATGATGAGGACAGATTGAGACATGATAAACTCCTCCATGATGGAGGGGATCTGGATGTGGCGGGGATCTCACACACCTTACACACAGGTTTATCTGATATCATGTCTGGGGTAAATGCAGAGAAATGTCCAGGCACACATGTCTATCCACATTCTACTACAAAGGGAGAAGGCCACATCAATGCTGTACCAGCCAGGTTGTGCCACCAACCCACCCCCACCATACAACCATCCAGGCCACACACCCAGCCCACCCCCACCATACAACCATCCAGGCCACACACCCAGCCCACCCCCACCATACAACCATCCAGGCCACACACCCAACCCACCCCCACCATACCACCAACCAGGCCACACACCTAACTCACCCCCACCACACAACCATCTAGGCCACATACCCAACCCACCCCCACCATACAACCATCCAGGCCACACACCCAACCCACCCCCACCATACAATGCTCACACCGTCAGGCTGGAGGACCAAATATTGGGGCTGTACAGCAAACATCGGGGGTGTCGGGGTTTACAGACATATTACTAGATGTGAGGACAGCTGGTAATCATCTACATATATCCGAGGACAGGAAAATTGTGTCCTACCTACCACGTCATATGTGCCCAGAAACACCAGAGAGATTTCGGTGTCCTCAGGTGATGAGTAGTCAGAGTTTCTCCTCGGGGAGACATTACTGGGAAGTGGATGTTGGGGGGTCAAGGATCTGGATAGTCGGGATGTGTTACCCCAGTATAGACAGGAGAGGAGATCTAGCAGAGGTTGGAAATAATAAGAAGTCCTGGGGTTTGGAGAGGTGGAATGATAATCCGTACTTTGTGATACATGACGGGAAGGAGCTCCCAATATTCCGTGGTGTCTCAGTAACAGAGTCAGGATAGTTCTGGATTATGAGGCCGGGCGGCTCTCCTTTTATGATCTGTGTGACCCGATGCGACATCTCTACACCTTCACCACCACCTTCACTGAGCCCCTCCATGCTGGGGTATATATAGGAGATGGGCATATAAAGATATGTGGGGGGGAATCGGAGGTAAGAAATCTGCCCAGAGACTGGAGACATCGCATAATGGAGAAACTGATTGGTGCAATAATCCGCCAATAGGGGGAAGCAGAGGACAAACAACATGAGTGATTTATGTATAAAGCTGGAGGTTCCAGGGCCGTCATCTTCATCCTAAACCTCACACTTCACCACATAGTGTGTCACTGACCAGGAACAAGCATGCATGAGGGCAGAGTGTTCAGACTTCACTGGCTGCATGCTTGTTCTGGGTCAGTGAACATACTAGGTAGTGTATTGGGATGACAGCTCTGGAGCCTTCAACTTTTAAAGCGTATCTACAGCCAAATTTATTTTTGCTTTGGGTGTACTGGAGATTAGAACCTTTGTTGGGATTTTGCTGCCATCTAAGGCTCCATTAGAGAGATTTCCCCTCACTTCCTGTCCTGGTGACAATATTTTACCAGACAGGAAGTGAGTGGAAATCTCCATCAGCAACATGGAGAAATAAAAAAATCAGGGACAGGAAGTGAGGGGAAATTTTTCTAATGGCGCCCCAGATAACAGTAAAAAGTCAACAAAGGTTCTAATTTCCAATACACCCAAACATTGTGCTAGTCTTGTTCCTATTGGTTATGATGTAGAGGGGCGGAGATTGTGGACAGGTGGCGGGGGGTTATACAGTCTCAGGAAGTGGAAATCCTCGGCTCTGTATATGGGAATATTGATCAATGATTGGATATAGATAGAATGATGGGAGGGATTGAAGATGACTACAATCACTATTAACCCCTTCAGTCCCGGCACCTCTATGATCCTTATGGAGCCCAACAATTGTTCCATTTCCTCTATGGCCCTATTCATCTGATAAAGAGAAATAATTCTCATATGATTTACTAATGATGAAATGACATGACTAAGTGCTCAGGGGCGGACTGACAACTCATGGGGCCCCTGGGCAAAAGGAGAAGACTATGGGGCCCCTGGGCAATAGGAGGTTATGGGGCCCCCAGGCAATAGGAGATTATGGGGCCCCAGGCAATAGGAGATTATTAGGCTCCCAGGCAATAGATTATGGGGCCACACTGTATACACACACACATACAGTATACACACACAGACACACAGAATACACATACACACACTGAAAAGGTACTGGAGAGGTGGGGCAGCTATAATCTTGTGTTTCAAAAAAAACCCAGATTTTTACATACAGTCCCTGGTTTTATTGAGGCTGGCAACGCTGATGGGGCCCCTTAGTGGCATGGGGCCCTCGGGCAAGTGCGCGAATGGTCAGTCAGCCCCTGTAAGTGCTTATATGCTAATGTGAGGTTCTTTATATAATACCAGGTTCTCTGTCTAGAATGACTTTACAGAAAGATGTTATTAGAACAAATTGTTGTTCTCCGGGTTCCTTGGAAGGTCTTGTTGGGGAACATAGAGACAGTTGGTCTCCTTCTTCTACAATGAGGGATTTGGGAGTCTGGAGGTGGGACAAGCTGATAAGGTGTTCAGAGATAACAGAAATGAATGTCTCTTGTAATGAATGATGTGCTGCTTGTACAAATTCTTCAGTGAATGATTCCATCTGTAAAATGTTGATGTTTGGGACGGTCCTCCATGATACCTGTCCAGGATTGGAGGGTAAAAGCCTCCTGTATGATGAAGAGGTCAGATCCTTGGTCCACCAGCCATGTCTAAGGATCTCCGCGCACCTTCATCTCTCTACTTTTTTAATCTTTACTTTTACTTTGTAACTCTTCTCTTCTAAATAAACTTCCAGAACCTTCACCGGAATCAGAGGTCTTTATTTCTTCATCACATTCCACAAGAACTTTTTAATCCTGATGGAACACATCCATCATTTTATTGGGACACACAAGTCTTCCTATGGTCAGGATTGTCTTACAAAGATATGTGTGTGGGGGTTTTATTCAATAAAAAAAAAAAAGGGACATAGAGACCCGTAGAAATTTTCGCAACTTCAACTGACCACCTCTATGACAAAATCTCTCCCCTGTCCTGCCCCAACCAAGCCACGTCCATCTACAATAAATCCCCTGTCCTCCACCCTGGACAAGCTCGCTCCCCTCACTACACGCAGAATCAGGCCTCGACCCCTACAACCCTGGCAAACAGATGACACTAAAATTCTCAAAAAACGTAGTTGCGCTCTTGAGTGTCTGTGGCACAAGACTAAGTCTCTCAAAGACTTCAACCAATACAAATCTGCCCTCCAAAAATACTATTCTTTCCTCCACACTGCCAAGCAAACCTATTTTACAACTCTTATTAACACTTTCTCATCCAGTCCTCGTAAACTCTTCTCTGCCTTCAACTCTCTACTTTGTCCTCCACCGCCTCCCTCACTGACTTACTCACTGCCCAGGAAATCGCTAATCACTTCAAAAACAAGATTGATACAATCTGCGATGAAATCTCCACTCTACAGGTATCTCCCCCAGCTAAGACCCCATGTCAACAGGTACAACTGACACTCCCCCTATTCAAATCTGCTACTACAGACGAAGTTGCTAAACTCCTTTCTATCGCCCACCTGTCCCCTGGACCCTATTCCCTCTCATATGCTACGGTCGCCCTCTGACTCCATCCTACACTCTCTAACCCACATCTTCAATCTCTCCCTCATCTCTGGCATCTTCCCCAATGCTCTAAAACATGCACTGGTCACCCCCATACTTAAAAAGCCGTCCTTGGACCCTACCAATGTTAACAACCTACGCCCTATCTCCTTGCTCCCCTTTTCCTCTAAACTCCTTGAACGCCTGGTTTACAACCGAGTGACCACCTCATTAAAAACAACCTTCTTGATCCCCTTCAATCTGGATTTCGCCCTCAACACTCCATAGAAACTGCTCTTTTAAAACTCACAAATGACCTACTAACTGCAAAAACCAACAGACACTATTCTCTACTCCTACTTCTGGATCTTTCAACTGCCTTTGACAGGGTTGACCACCCCCTCCTCCTCAATAAATTTTACTCCCTCGGTCTCCGTGACTGTGCTCTTCAGTGGCTCTCATCCTACCTATCCCAACGCACCTTCAGTGTCACTTACAATTCTACTTCCTCCACTCCTCTTCTCTTCTCCATCGGGGTCCCCCAAGGTTCTGTTCTTGGACCTCTTTTATTTTCAATCTACACCTTTTCCCTGGGTCAGCTGATAGCCTCTCACGGCTTTCAATACCATTTCTACGCTGACGACACACAAATCTATCTCTCCACCCCTCAACTCACCCCATCAGTCTCCTCACACCTCACTAACTTACTAACAGACATATCTGTATGGATGTCACACCACTTCCTCAAACTCAACTTGTCCAAAACCGAGCTTATAATATTTCCTCCCCCACGTGCCTCTTCCCCTGACTTCTCTGTCAAGAGCGATGGCAAAACCATCCACCCGTCCCCACATATCAGGGTGCTAGGTGTTATCCTGGATTCTGAACTCTCCTTTCGGTCCAACATCCAATCACTTTCCAAAGCTCAACCTCCGCAACATGTCCAAACTACGTCCCTTTCTAACCAACGAAACCACAAAGCTCCTGATTTACTCTCTGGTTATCTCTCGCCTTGACTACTGCAACTCCCTCCTCATTGGCTTACCTTTAAATAGACTCCTCCCCCCTTCAGTCCATCATGAATGCGACTCATCCACCTTACAAACCACTCAGTGTCTGCTACCCCTCTCTGCCAATCCCTCCACTGGTCTCCATTCAGTGTCCTCCACCCCTCTCTGCCAATCCCTCCACTGGTCTCCATTTAGTGTCCTCCACCCCTCTCTGCCAATCCCTCCACTGGTCTCCATTCAGTGTCCTCCACCCCTCTCTACCAATCCCTCCATTAGTCTCTATTCAGCGTCTGCTACTCCTCTCTACCAATCCCTCCACTGGTCTCCAATTCAGTGTCCTCCATCCCTCTCTGCCATTCCCTCCACTGACCTCCATTCAGTGTCCTCCACCCCTCTCTACCAATCCCTCCATTAGTCTCCATTCAGTGTCTGCTACCCCTCTCTGCCAATCCTTCCACTGGTCTCCATTCAGTGTCTGCTACCCCTCTCTGCCAATCCCTCCACTGGTCTCCATTCAGTGTCCTCCACCCCTCTCTGCCAATCCCTCCACTGGTCTCCATTCAGTGTCCTCCACCTCTCTCTACCAATCCCTCCATTAGTCTCCATTCAGTGTCTGCTACCCCTCTCTGCCAATCCCTCCATTGGCTGCCACTCGCCCAACGAATTAAATTCAAAATACTAACAATAAGTTACAAATCCATCCACAACTCTGTGCCCAGCTACATTCCTACTAGCCTAGTCTCAAAATACCAACCTAATCGCCTCCCATCATGGATGCGGATTAACATTTTTGACAGTTTTTTAGTGAAATGGTAAGAGTACTTTTGTACCCCCTTACCATTTCACACAGGGGGGAGGGCCGGGATCTGGGGGTCCCCTTGTTAAAGGGGGCTTCCAGATTCCGATAAGCCCCCCCGCCCGCAGACCCCCACAACCACCGGGCAAGGGTTGTGGGGATGAGGCCCTTGTCCCCATCAACTTGGGGACAAGGTGTTTTGGGGGGCTACCCCAAAGCACCCGCCCAATGTTGAGGGCATGTGGCCTGGTACGGTTCAGGAGGGGGGGGCGCGCTCTCTCGCCCCCCCTCTTTTCCTACAGCCTGCCAGGTTGCGTGCCCGGATAAGGGCCTGGTATGGAATTTAGGGGGACTGCCCATGCCATTTTTTTTTTAATTTTGGTTCGGGGTTCCTCTGTGGGGAATTCCCATGCCGTTTTTATCAATGAACTTTTATGTGTATTGTCGGACCGGCAATTCATTAATAGCCGCGGGTAGTTTTAAATGACTTTTTTTCATTTGAAATGTCATTTTGCTGTCAGACTGTTCTAAACACGGGAAACATGCGCCCCTTTACAGACATACCATAGACACCCCCCAGGTACGAAATTTAAAGGGATATTACACTTTTATTGTTTGACTTTAAGCATTATTAAAATCACTGCTCCTGAAAAAACGAACGTTTTTAAAACTTTTTTTTGCATTGATCCATGTCCCCTGGGGCAGGACCCCGGGTCCCCAAACACTTTTTATGACAATAACTTGCATATAAGCCTTTAAAATGAGCACTTTTGATTTCGAACGCTCGAGTCTCATAGACGTCAATGGGGTTCTAACGTTCGTGCAAAGTTTTGGTCTGTTCGCAAGTTCTGGTGCAAACCGAAGCGGGGGGGTGTTCAGCTCATCCCTAATCTGCACTTTCATAGTCACACACACAAGACGATAGACTGAACACCATCTAATATTCACTAGACACTGAATGGCTGAGCAATTTGATTGTTTCCATTCAGGCCTTTGATATCCTTCAGACAGACAATGACCCCCAACCGTGACCAGCTGCCGTCATAAACCCCCCCAGTCTGCACTTCCCATATCAACATCAACAGTCCCCTATGATATACTAAGACCCTGGAGGAGTTCTGCTGGTCTTGTAATGTGTACATATATAATAATATAATAATATTCAACACATAAATCACAAACATATTACAACAACTGCCAACACCCCCATATACATCACTACCTACACCCCCATATTCATCACTACCTACACCCCCCATATTCATCACTACCTACACCCCCCATATTCATCACTACCTACACCCCCATATTCATCACAACCTACACCCCCATATTCATCACTACCTACACCCCCCATATTCATCACTACCTACACCCCCATATTCATCACTACCTACACCCCCCATATTCATCACTATCTACACCCCCATATTCATCACTACCTACACCCCCATATTCATCACTACCTACACCCCCATATTCATCACTACCTACACCCCCCATATTCATCACTATCTACACCCCCCATATTCATCACTACCTACCCCCCATATTCATCACTACCTACACCCCCATATTCATCACTACCTACACCCCCCATATTCATCACTACATACACCCCCCATATTCATCACTACCTACACCCCCCATATTCATCACTACCTACTTCCCCATATTCCTCACTACCTACACCCCCATATTCATCACTACCTACACCCCCATATTCCTCACTACCTACACCCCCATATTCATCACTACCTATACCCCCATATTCATCACTACCTACACCCCCATATTCATCACTACCTACACCCCCCATATTCATCACTACCTACTCCCCATATTCCTCACTACCTACACCCCCATATTCCTCACTACCTACACCCCCATATTCATCACTACCTACACCCCCATATTCATCACTACCTACACCCCCATATTCATCACTACCTACACCCCCATATTCATCACTACCTACACCCCATATTCATCACTACCTACACCCTCCATATTCATCACTACCTACACCTTCCATATTCATCACTACCTACACCCCCATATTCATCACTACCTACACCCCCATATTCATCACTACCTACACCCCCATATTCATCACTACCTACCCCCCCATATTCATCACTACCTACACCCCCATATTCATCACTACCTACACCTTCCATATTCATCACTATCTACACCCCCATATTCATCACTATCTACACCCCATATTCATCACTACCTACACCCCCCATATTCATCACTACCTACACCCCCATATTCATCACTACCTATACCCTCATATTCATCACTATCTACACCCCCCATATTCATCACTACCTACACCCCCATATTCATCACTACCTACAGAACTGGAGATGGAGCACTAGGTTGTCGGGGCCTTTGAGGCACTCCCCAGTCTGGGGAGAGGGGGTGACCTTGGGCCTGTGGTGTTCGGGTGCAAGCCCGAGTCTTTCTAAATAAAGGAGGATCTGGACAGGAGGCACAGAGGGCATACGAGAAAGATAACAGGAGCTAGTATTGCCGGGCAAGTCTCCAGGTGGGATCCACCGGAGTGCAGCCAGGAGGGCTGGTAAGTGATGGGCACAGTTGGGAGAGCTGGGGGGGGAGACATGCCGGAGAGGACTTAGTGATCAGTCTGAGATGGATGTAGAGCCAGCAGGAAGGACTGTGGAGTCAGGCAGTGGAGTTCGGCAGTGGAGTTGGGCAGCTGCGGTCAGGGGGGCTGGCAGGGCCTGAAGAGGACTGGCTGGGAGCTGTAGTCCACCATAAGGTCAGCTAGCGCTAAAGACTTTCCTATTTGTGTTGCTACACTAAAGGGGCCCCGCGGTCCTTGCCTGCAAATGGCAGTTGCTAAGGCCTGACAGAGTCAGAGTTGGGCCTTCCATGTGCTAATTGTACCAGGAGCCAAGTATTGTACAGGAGAGAGAGAGGAACAGTCTACAAATAAGTGGTGTGCTGGAGGAGACCAACTCTAGAATAGTAAATAGAGGTTCCAGCTGATCATCTTATTGATTCTACTGTTGACTTTGGGCATCCCATAATTTCCCTTTCCGCATCCAAGTTCAAAATCCCTCAATAAAATACAAAATAAACCTACGGACTGTTCATTGTCTCCGAGGCGATTGGGAAGTGAATGTCCGGCTTGGCAGGGTGACAAGTGGACCACAATATCCAGCAGGCCCTACGGGGGGTACCCCTACATGTATACTGCCCCAGCCTGTCTGTGTATACTGCCCTATATACTGTCATAGGCCTTTGATGTGGAAATACTGAAAGTAATATTTATATCAAGGAGCTTCAAGGGAACCATTGTGAGGACTTTCCATGCCAATAGAGATAGAGATAGAGATAGAGATAGAGATAGAGATAGAGATAGAGATAGAGATAGAGATAGAGGTATATATATATATACTGTGTGTGTTTTTACAGGAAGAGGATGTCCAGGTCCACCTTACTACTTTTTCCTGTTTCTCCAAAGCTGTTTGAGGTCTTCAATGGTCGGGTGATAACTACGTTACCCTTTTGTTTGCCAGATCAGACGTTGTGTCTCCACTTGGTCTTGGGGTCTTGTTTGATATGCTAATTTGGGAATTGGTTACATTGAGATAAAAGAGGGCTGACTACTTTAAACAAAGAGATAGACTTAACGAAGGTAATCCTGTTTCAGACAGAGAAGAAAGTCTAATACTTATGTGAGAAGCTTGATGAGCAACTAGACCTGAAATGAAAGCCAATCAGAACTTGATGCAACCCTGGACCAATGAGAAGGTTTCTGGGGGGTAGAACCTGTATGGGTGGGAGTAGGGGCAGAGGGGGGATAAAAGCAGTCCAGAGAGCTACACACCCCTCTCTTCCTCTCAGTGACCCCCCTACAAGAAAGGTAACATGAGGGCTGTCTATGGAATGGATCTGTATTGTCTTATGTCTCTTTTCTTTTACTTTTTTCTGTCCTAGGATTTAGTTTTTAATACTTTGATAAGATTTGTAACCAGATCTCCTTTTTACATGAATTATCTTTGTAGACTGGCAACAATGTATTTATAACACCCCTATGTTATATTCGGTAACATCCCATTATTCGAATGTTTCTTTTCTCTATAAATACATGAGATCTTTGTATTTTAGCTCCATTATCACTCCTTTATTGATTTCATGGGTTGTAATCGCATTGATTGATTGATTTATAGATAAAAGGTTTTAATCACTTATGTTATGTATCATTAAGTGTATAAGTGAGGTAGGTACCCAGAACACCTTAACCGAGGTTCACTGTATATACTGCCCTAGCCTCTGTGTATATATACTGCCCTAGCCTCTGTGTATATATACTGCCCCAGCCTGTCTGTATATACTGCCCTAGCCTCTGTATATATACTGCCCTAGCCTCTGTGTATATATACTGCCCCAGCCTCTGTGTATATATACTGCCCCAGCCTGTCTGTATATACTGCCCTAGCCTCTGTGTATATATACTGCCCTAGCCTCTGTGTATATATACTGCCCTAGCCTCTGTGTATATATACTGCCCTAGCCTCTGTGTATATATACTGCCCTAGCCTATGTGTATATATATACTGCCCTAGCCTATGTGTATATATATACTGCCCTAGCCTCTGTGTATATATATACTGCCCTAGCCTATGTGTATATATATACTGCCCTAGCCTATGTGTATATATATACTGCCCTAGCCTATGTGTATATATATACTGCCCTAGCCTCTGTGTATATATACTGCCCTAGCCTATGTGTATATATACTGCCCTAGCCTATGTGTATATATACTGCCCCAGCCTGTCTGTATATACTGCCCTAGCCTCTGTGTATATATACTGCCCTAGCCTCTGTGTATATATACTGCCCTAGCCTCTGTGTATATATACTGCCCTAGCCTCTGTGTATATATACTGCCCTAGCCTCTGTGTATATATACTGCCCCAGGTCTGTATATACTGCCCTAGCCTCTGTGTATATATACTGCCCTAGCCTATGTGTATATATACTGCCCTAGCCTATGTGTATATATACTGCCCTAGCCTATGTGTATATATACTGCCCCAGCCTGTCTGTATATACTGCCCTAGCCTCTGTGTATATATACTGCCCCAGCCTCTGTGTATATACTGCCCTAGCCTCTGTGTATATATACTGCCCTAGCCTCTGTGTATATATACTGCCCTAGCCTCTGTGTATATATACTGCCCTAGCCTCTGTGTATATATACTGCCCCCAGCCTGTGTATATATACTGCCCTAGCCTCTGTATATATACTGCCCCAGCCTGTCTGTATATACTGCCATAGCCCTTACCCGAGGTTCACACTTATGTGTTTAGTGGCAAATCTGACTTCCTGATAAATCAAATTTTTAGTTTTTATTCATGATATAACATAATAGATGTGGGGGGGGGGGGGGGGGCTTTTGGTCGGCGTGTTTTTTTTTTTGGGGGGGGGGGGGGCAGCATTTAATTCTTGGACCCAGGCAGCGCAATGTCTTGGGCCAGCCTTGGTTGATCCTCCTGTGAAGATGAAGTCTCATCATTTTCCGTTTTTGAACCGTTTCCCAGCCGCCTGGTCACCCCCCTCCCCCGCCCCCGACAATATATTATATAGTGATTTTAGCACAAGGCATTGTGGGAAGGATTGGAGGTTCCCACCACTATTTATATACTTCTATGTCTATGAAGATTGCACAGTATATATGATTATATATGAGTATCTAATGATTGGTCACCAGGCATTGGATCAGCAGTCAATATCCCCTCTTAGAGACCCCCATTAGATCAGTCCCCTTATATCAGTGCCCCCCTTTTCTTAGGGACCTCCAGTGATCAGAGAGACCCCCCCTTTCCTTAGAGACCTCCAGTGATCAGAGAGACCCCCCCTTTACTTAGGGACCTCCAGTGATCAGAGAGACCCCCCCTTTTCTTAGGGACCTCCAGCGATCAGAGAGACCCCCCTTTTCTTAGGGACCTCCAGCGATCAGAGAGACCCCCCTTTTCTTAGAGACCTCCAGTGATCAGAGAGACCCCCCCTTTCCTTAGGGACCTCCAGCGATCAGAGAGACCCCCTTTTCTTAGGGACCTCCAGCGATCAGAGACCCCCCTTTTCTTAGAGACCTCCAGGGATCAGAGAGACCCCCCTTTTCTTAGGGACCTCCAGCGATCAGAGAGACCCCCCTTTTCTTAGGGACCTCCAGCGATCAGAGAGACCCCCCTTTTCTTAGGGACCTCCAGTGATCAGAGAGACCCCCCCTTTCCTTAGGGACCTCCAGCGATCAGAGACCCCCCTTTTCTTAGAGACCTCTAGTGATCATAGAGACCCCCCTTTTCTTAGGGACCTCCAGTGATCAGAGAGACCCCCCCTTTCCTTAGGGACCTCCAGCGATCAGAGAGACCCCCCTTTTCTTAGGGACCTCCAGAGATCAGAGAGACCCCCCCTTTTTCTTAGGGACCTCCAGGGATCAGAGACCCCCCCTTTTCTTAGGGACCTCCAGCGATCAGAGAGACCCCCCTTTTCTTAGGGACCTCCAGCGATCAGAGAGACCCCCCTTTTCTTAGGGACCTCCAGAGATCAGAGAGACCCCCCCTTTTTCTTAGGGACCTCCAGGGATCAGAGACCCCCCCTTTTCTTAGGGACCTCCAGCGATCAGAGAGACCCCCCTTTTCTTAGGGACCTCCAGGGATCAGAGACCCTCCTTTTCTTAGGGAGCTCCAGCGATCAGAGAGACCCCCCTTTTCTTAGGGACCTCCAGTGATCAGAGAGACCCCCCCTTTTCTTAGGGACCTCCAGTGATCAGAGAGACCCCCCCTTTTCTTAGGGACCTCCAGGGATCAGAGACCCCCCTTTTCTTAGGGACCTCCAGCGATCAGAGAGACCTCCCCTTTCCTTAGGGACCTCCAGCGATCAGAGAGACCCCCCCCTTTCCTTAGGGACCTCCAGCGATCAGAGAGACCCCCCCTTTCCTTAGGGACCTCCAGCGATCAGAGAGACCCCCCCTTTCCTTAGGGACCTCCAGCGATCAGAGAGACCCCCCCTTTCCTTAGGGACCTCCAGTGGTCAGAGAGACCTCCACTTTTCTTAGGGACCTCCAGTGATCAGAGTGACCCCCCTTTCCTTAGGGACCTCCAGTGATCAGAGTGACCCCCCTTTCCTTAGGGACCTCCAGCGATCATGGAGACCTCCCCCCGCCCACTTTAAGATATCTGATCAGCCTTACCAGTGGGAGCCGAGTTGGAGGGCGGAGCTGGGAGGCGGAGCTGGGAGGCGGAGCCGCTCTAGGGCTATTTACCTCCCAGTATGCAGTGTGTGATCAGCAGAAAGCTTGTCGTTGGTTGGTTGCTAGGATAGTAACCAATGACTGCACAGGAGATCATCAGGGTGGAGGGGGGAGGTGCTGGGTGGGGAGAACTGAAGGAGCAGCCAACCAGACTCCTCTCTGGGTTGAGGATCTCCCATTGAGTGAAGGGCAGTACCAGGACTTGGTCCGGCACTAGGTCCATCCCCAGGACAGATAACTGGATGGATGGGGACTGGATGGATGTTGTGTCCGGGTATCAGGCGGGCTGAAACCCGGGCACAAGTCTAAACCCTGACTGTCCGGGTCAATACCGGACAGGTGACAACCCCTAGGGGTATATGTGCACAATTCCCCCAGGACTCCTATTGTAAGGTGACCAGATTTTTAAAATGAAATCCGGGGACTTTTTTTATATTTTTTATTGACAAATGGTAAACTATTTTATAAGCATATCTTCCTGAAATGATATATGCAGTCTATGTGTTTATGGAATGATTGTATAATACAGTATCTGACAAAAGTAAGTACACCCCTCAGTGACATTTGTGTAAATCTTTTCTTCTATCTTTTCATGTGACAACACTGAAGAAATGACACTTGTCTACAATGTAAAGTAGTGAGTGTACAGCTTGTATAACAGTGTAAATTTACTGTCCCCTCAAAATAACTCAACACACAGCCATTAATGTCTAAACCGCTGGCAACAAAAGTCAGTACACCCCTAAGTGAAAATCTCCAAATTGGGCCCAAAGTGTCAATATTTTGTGTGGCCACCATTATTTTCCAGCACTGCCTTAACCCTCTTGGGCATGGAGGTCACCAGAGCTTCACAGGTTGTCACTGGAGTCCTCTTCCCCTCCTCCATGATGACATCACAGAGCTGGTGGATGTTAGAGACCTTGCGCTCCTCCACCTTCCGTTTGAGGATGTCCCACAGATGATCAATAGGGTTTAGGTCTGGAGACATGCTTGGCCAGTCCATCACCTGTACCCTCAGCTTCTTTAGCAAGGCAGTGGTGGTCTTGGAGGTGTGTTTGGGGTGGTTATCATGTTGGAATACTGCCCTGCGGTCCAGTCTCTGAAGGGAGGGGATCATGCTCTGCTTCAGTATATCACAGTACATGTTGGCATTCATGGTCCCCTCAATGATCTGTAGCTCCCCAGTGCCGGCAGTACTCATGCAGCCCCAGACCATGACACCCCCACCACCATGCTTGACTGTAGACAAGACACACTTGTCTTTGTCCTCCTCACCTGGTTGCCCCCACACACGCTTGTCACCATCTGAACCAAATACGTTTATCTTGGTCTCATCAGACCACAGGACATGGTTCCAGTAATCCATGTCCTTAGTCTGCTTGTCTTCAGCAAACTGTTTGTGGACTTTCTTATGCATCATCTTTAGAAGAGGTTTCCTCCTGGGATGACAGCCATGCAGACCAATTTGATGCAGTGTGCGGCGTATGGTCTGAGCACTGACAGGCTGACCCCCCACCCCTACAACCTCTGCAGCAATGCTGGCAGCACTCATACGTCTATTTCCCAAAGACAACCTCTGGATATGACGCTGAGCATGTGACCTCAACTTCTTTGGTGGACCATGGCGAGGCCTGTTCTGAGTGGAACCTGTCCTGTTATACCGCTGTATGGTCTTGGCCACCGTTGCTGCAGATCAGTTTCAGGGTCTTGGCAATCTTCTTATAGCCTAGGCCATCTTTATGTAGAGAAACAATTCTTTTTTTCAGATTCTCAGAGAGTTCTTTGCCATGAGGTGCCATGTTGGCCCTTCAGTGACCAGTATGAGAGAGTGAGAGCGATAACACAAAATTTAACACACCTGCTCCCCATTCATACCCGAGACCTTGTAACACTAACGAGTCACATGACACCGGGGAGGGAAAATGGCTAGTTGGGCCCAATTTGGAGATTTTCACTTAGGGGTGTACTGACTTTTGTTGCCAGCGGTTTAGACATTAATGGCTGTGTGAGTTATTTTGAGGGGACAGAAAATTTACACTGTTATACAAGCTGTACACTCACTACTTTACATTGTAGACAAAGTGTCATTTCTTCAGTGTTGTCACATGAAAAGTTAGAAGAAAAGATTTACACAAATGTCACTGAGGGGTGTACTTACTTTTGTCAGATACTGTATTATACGTTATTTCTCACTTTTCCTCCAAAAGAATAAAGAATGCAGGGCTCAGCTGTGCTCACCCAGTGCAGCCTGTCCAGCGCCCACCCAGTGCAGCCTGTCCAGCGCCCACCCAGTGCAGCCTGTCCAGCGCCCACCCAGTGCAGCCTGTCCAGCGCCCACCCAGTGCAGCCTGTCCAGTGCCCACCCAGTGCAGCCTGTCCAGCGGCCACCCAGTGCAGCCTGTCCAGCGCCCACCCAGTGCAGCCTGTTCAGCGCCCACCCAGTGCAGCCTGTCCAGTGCCCACCCAGTGCAGCCTGTCCAGCGGCCACCCAGTGCAGCCTGTCCAGCGCCCACCCAGTGCAGCCTGTCCAGCGGCCACCCAGTGCAGCCTGTCCAGCGCCCACCCAGTGCAGCCTGTCCAGCGGCCACCCAGTGCAGCCTGTCCAGCGGCCACCCAGTGCAGCCTGTCCAGCGCCCACCCAGTGCAGCCTGTCCAGCGCCCACCCAGTGCAGCCTGTCCAGCGCCCACCCAGTGCAGCCTGTCCAGCGGCCACCCAGTGCCCCGGGGATCGGAGAGGAAGAGGAGAGCCGGCCAGATAATCACACAGGGTGGCGTCGCCCGCTGTGACAGCTTTAATTTGAATTGCCGGGCGCCCGCCATCACACAAATCCCGCCTCCTGGATCGGCTTCTACCTATGATAGACACCACATGTCCCGGGATTGGACAAGTGTGCTGTCTATCAAACGAAGCCCTAACCAGGAGGCGGGCCTTTGCATGACGGTGTGCGCCCGGTGATGTCACAGCGGGCGATGCTGGCCTGACACCCCCCAGTGTGTGGCACTCGGGGCGGACCTCCCCCAGTTGGTATGCCATTGGCTTTGCCCCCCCCCCTCCCCACCTCAGCACTCGCCCAGGATCAGCCCTGCACCTAGTGCTGCCCCTGCATGCCGGGGACAGGCTGGCTCCGGGGACAGTGTCCTCAGTCCGGGGTACACACCCTTTCTTCTCTCATCACTCAGGATTATTCCATAATTAGGTTCAAAGAGCAATGGTGAGATACAACATGCAGTAAACCTGTGACAGACCTAACCAGGGCAGAGGCTGTTAGAGGGGACTGAATGCTATCCTCTTCCCTACAGACTATGGGCCCTGGTATTTGAGGGAGCTACAAGCAGTTAGGGAGATGTCCTGTTATGTAATGCACAAAGACGTTATTACATTTAACAATCGAGGAGGCCATGATGGTCTCTGCCAACTTGAGACACATTGGACAGATGTATGTGGAAAGAAAGCTAGTTAATGAGATCGCCCAAGCAGTTTCATCACAAAACCCATCAACCAGTAAGTCTGGATATAATTACATGATTGATATAGGTTATTGAACATTGTACATTGTTTTCTATCCTAATAAATAAGTCTGATAGAGTTCAATCTTCTCACTTTACTCTTCTGCCCTTTTAGCGATGGCGTCTTCTCATCTGAAAGAGGATCTGAAATGTTCCATCTGTCTGAACATTTATACGAATCCTGTAATCCTGAGATGTGGACACAACTTCTGCTGGGACTGTATTAGTCGTGTGCTGGATACACAGGAGGAGGATTTAGAATATTCCTGTCCTGAATGTAGAGAAGAGTTCCAGGAATATCCTGTCCTTAAGAAGAACATTACTCTGTGTAAGATATTGGAGACCCTCCATACTACACACAGTGATCGAGACAAAACCGAGGTCTTCTGTACCTACTGTATTCACACTCCCGTACCTGCTGTGATATCCTGTCTGCATTGTGAAGCTTCTTTGTGTGACGATCACCTGAGAGTCCACAGCAAGTCACCAGAACACGTCTTATGTGACCCCACCACTTCCCTGGAGAACAGGAAATGCTCCGTCCATAAGAAGATCCTGGAGTATTACTGCACTGAGGACTCCACCTGTATCTGTGTGTCCTGCAGGCTGGATGGAGAACATCGGGGACACCAGGTGGAGACTCTGGATGAGGCCTCTGAGAAGAAGAAAAAGAAACTGAGGAATGTTCTGCAGAAATTGGAAATAAAGAAGGAGGAGCTATCAAGGAAGATGCGGGACATTGAGGAGCTGTGTAACATGACGGATCCACTGACTGTCCTACAGTAATCAGACACAGGTGACTTGTGTGATACTGAAGATGGAAATGATGAGGACAGAGAGAGACATGATAAACTCCTCCATGATGGAGGGGATCTGGATGTGGCGGGGATCTCACACACCTTACACACAGGTTTATCTGATATCATGTCTGGGGTAAATGCAGAGAAATGTCCAGGCACACATGTCTACATACCTCCCAACTTTTGAACTTCAGAATGAGGGACACTTGAGGAAGGAAGTAACCTTGCATAGCGCGCTGCGGCAAATGTGGGCGTGGTCAAACTTTTGATAGTGGGAGGAGCTTAATGGGCATCATTAAACAAAACTTGGGCTTCCTTGTATCTATAAAATATGCTTTTATTATTGTTGCACAAGCAAGAGTCTCATGGATACATACATATCCCAGCACATTCATTTAAAAAAAAGGATAAAAGAATGCAGTGTTTGGAGTGCATTACGTACAAAGTGCAGGGTTGTAGAATGAGCTATATACAGAGTGCAGGGTTCTGGCATGAGCTATATACAGAGGGCAGGGTTGTAGGATGAGCTATGTACAGAGTGCAGGGTTCTGGCATGAGCTATGTACAGAGTGCAGGGTTCTGGCATGAGCTATGTACAGAGTGCAGGGTTCTGGCATGAGCTATGTACAGAGTGCAGGGTTCTGGCATGAGCTATGTACAGAGTGCAGGGTTCTGGTATGAGCTGTGTACAGAGTGCAGGGTTCTGGCATGAGCTGTGTACAGAGTGCAGGGTTCTGGCATGAGCTGTGTACAGAGTGCAGGGTTCTGGCATGAGCTGTGTACAGAGTGCAGGGTTCTGGCATGAGCTGTGTACAGAGTGCAGGGTTCTGGCATGAGCTGTGTACAGAGTGCAGGGTTCTTGCATGAGCTGTGTACAGAGTGCAGGGTTCTAGCATGAGCTGTGTACAGAGTGCAGGGTTCTAGCATGAGCTGTGTGTGTACAGAGTGCAGGGTTCTGGCATGAACTGTGTACAGAGTGCAGGGTTCTGGCATGAGCTGTGTACAGAGTGCAGGGTTCTGGCATGAGCTGTGTACAGAGTGCAGGGTTCTGGCATGAGCTGTGTACAGAGTGCAGGGTTCTGGCATGAGCTGTGTACAGAGTGCAGGGTTCTGGCATGAGCTGTGTACAGAGTGCAGGGTTCTGGCATGAGCTGTGTACAGAGTGCAGGGTTCTGGCGTGAGCTGTGTACAGAGTGCAGGGTTCTGGCGTGAGCTGTGTACAGAGTGCAGGGTTCTGGCGTGAGCTGTGTACAGAGTGCAGGGTTCTGGCGTGAGCTGTGTACAGAGTGCAGGGTTCTGGCGTGAGCTGTGTACAGAGTGCAGGGTTCTGGCGTGAGCTGTGTACAGAGTGCAGGGTTCTGGCGTGAGCTGTGTACAGAGTGCAGGGTTCTGGGGTGAGCTGCATTCAGAGTGCAGGGTTCTGGGGTGAGCTGCATTCAGAGTGCAGGGTTCTGGGGTGAGCTGCATTCAGAGTGCAGGGTTCTGGGGTGAGCTGCATTCAGAGTGCAGGGTTCTGGGGTGAGCTGCATTCAGAGTGCAGGGTTCTGGGGTGAGCTGCATTCAGAGTGCAGGGTTCTGGGGTGAGCTGCATTCAGAGTGCAGGGTTCTGGGTTGAGCTGCATTCAGAGTGCAGGGTTCTGGGGTGAGCTGCATTCAGAGTGCAGGGTTCTGGGGTGAGCTGCATTCAGAGTGCAGGGTTCTGGGGTGAGCTGCATTCAGAGTGCAGGGTTCTGGAGTGAGCTGCATGCAGAGTGCAGGGTTCTGGGTTGAGCTATGTACAGAGAGCATGGTTCTGGGGTGAGCTATGTACAGAGTGCAGGGATCTGTGATGAGCTATGTACAGGGTGCAGGGTTCTGAGATGAGATTTATACAGGGTGCAGGGTGCTGGGATGAGCTATATACAGGGTGCAGGGTTCTGGGATGAGCTATATACAGGGTGCGGGGTTCTGAGACGAGCTATATACAGGGCACAGGGTACTGGATGAGCTGTATACAGGGTGCAGCAGAGGCGTAATTAGAACCTTCAGGGGCCCTGGTGCAAGAAGCCATGAAGGGCCCCCCCGACCTCCAGCATGGGCAATTCCCTTCGAGCCCAGAGCTCTTCCCACTGATCCCATCACCCTTCATGGTCCCACAGCAGATTGGGCCCGGCATGGTGGCAGAAGGCCAGGGCCTAGTTGCAAGTGCAACCTTTGCTGGTAGTTCCGCCAGTGGTGTCAGTGTGGACTGTGAATGGTGTCAGTCAGTAGGGCAGTGGACATGGTCAGTAGAGCAGTGGAAGTGGTCAGTATGGCAGAGAAAGTGGTCAGTATGGCAGAGAAAGTGGTCAGTAAGGTAGTGGACATGGTCAGTAGGGCAGTGGACGTGGTCAGAGCAGTGGACGTGGTTAGTAGGGCAGTAGACATAATCAGTAGGGCAGTGAACAGGATCAGTAGTTTTTTTTTATTGTTGTTATTTTATTTTTGTTATTATATTTTATCCATTTTATTTTTTAGAGTTTTTTTTACAGTTTTTGATGAGAGTTGGTGTCAGTGGAGGGCAGTATGATGGGAGGGGTGGCAGTGGAAGGCAGTATGTTGGGGGCGGAGGCAGTGGAAGACATTATGATGGGAGGGGAGGCAGCGGAGGGCAGTATGATGGGGTGGAGGGCAGTATGATGGGAGAGGAGGTAGTGGAGGGCAGTATGATGGGAGGAGGCGGTAGTGGAGGGCAGTTTAATGGGAGGGGGGGGTTAGTGCAGGGCAGTATGATGGGAGGGATGGTAGTGGAGGGCAATATAATGGGAGGGGGTTTAGTGGAGGGCAGTATTATGGGAGGGGTGGTAGTGGAGGGCAGTATGATGGGAGGGGGGTTAGTGGAGGGTAGTATAATAGGAGGGATGGCAGTGGAGGGCAGTATAATTGGAGGGGGGCAGTATGATGGGTGGGGGTGGCAGTGAAAGGCAGTATAATGGGGGGGTTAGTGGAGGGCAGTATAATAGGAGGGGTGGCAGTGGAGGGCAGTATAATAGGAGGGGGGGCAGTGGAGGGCAGTATAATAGGAGGGGGGGCAGTATGATGGGATTGGGGCAGTATGATAGGAGGGGTGGTAGTAGAGGGCAGTATATGGGGGGGTAGTGGAGGGCAGTAAAATGGGAGGGGGGCAGTTTAATGGGGGGGTAGTGGAGGGCAGTATGGGGGGACTGTACAGCATGACTGGAGAGGGGCAGTGTATGGGAGGGAGCAGAGTGACCATGAGTGTACTCAGAGTCAGGGCAGTGCAGGGAGCATTTCTCCTACCTTTATTCCAGCGCAGGAACAGCCTTCGGGGAAGACCCGGAGTCGGGGGCGGAGTCAGGGGCGGAGCCGGGGGCGGAGCTTAGGCGCGAAGAGGACTCCTCCTTTGGCTAAATGCTGGGGCTCCACTCAGGGAAGACCCGGAGTCGGGGGCGGAGCCGGGGGGCGGAGCTTAGGCGCGAAGAGGACTCCTCCTTTGGCTAAATGCTGGGGCTCCACTCTCCTCCTTGTCGTGACGTCACTGGTTGTTAGACGCCAGGCGGGCCATGCCTAGCAACCAGTTGTTTTGGCAGTGAGCCGGGCAGCGTCTGGGGGTTGAAATGAAGCGGTCGCGGCCAAAACTAGTACAGCAGGCAGTGAGGGACAGCGGCAATGCGGCAATTTTTAGGGGGGCATCAGATCGGCCAGTGGGGCAATTCCGGGACATTGTATTGTCCCGGAATGAAGCTGCCCGGGACGCGGGACAGACCTCCCACAGCGGGACTTTCACGGGCAATCCGGGACGGTTGGGAGGTATGTGTCTATCCACATTCTACTACAAAGGGAGAAGGCCACATCAATGCTGTACCAGCCAGGTTGTGCCACCAACCCACCCCCACCATACAACCATCCAGGCCACACACCCAGCCCACCCCCACCATACAACCATCCAGGCCACACACCCAGCCCACCCCCACCATACAACCATCCAGGCCACACACCCAGCCCACCCCCACCATACAACCATCCAGGCCACACACCCAACCCACCCCCACCATACAACCATCCAGGCCACACACCCAACCCACCCCCACCATACAATGCTCACACCGTCAGGCTGGAGGACCAAATATTGGGGCTGTACAGCAAACATCGGTGGTGTCGGGGTTTACAGACATATTACTAGATGTGAGGACAGCTGGTAATCATCTACATATATCCGAGGACAGGAAAATTGTGTCCTACCTACCACGTCATATGTGCCCAGAAACACCAGAGAGATTTCGGTGTCCTCAGGTGATGAGTAGTCAGAGTTTCTCCTCGGGGAGACATTACTGGGAAGTGGATGTTGGGGGGTCAAGGATCTGGATAGTCGGGATGTGTTACCCCAGTAAACACAGGAGAGGAGATCTAGCAGAGGTTGGAAATAATAAGAAGTCCTGGGGTTTGGAGAGGTGGAATGGTAATCCGTACTTTGTGATACATGACGGGAAGGAGCTCCCAATATTCCGTGGTGTCTCCAGTAACAGAGTCAGGATAGTTCTGGATTATGAGGCCGGGCGGCTCTCTTTTTATGATCTGTGTGACCCCATGCGACATCTCTACACCTTCACCACCACCTTCACTGAGCCCCTCCATGCTGGGGTATATATAGGAGATGGGCATATAAAGATATGTGGGGGGGAATCCGAGGTAAGAAATCTGCCCAGAGACTGGAGACATCGCATAATGGAGAAACTGATTGGTGCAATAATCCGCCAATAGGGGGAAGCAGAGGACAAACATGAGTGATTTATGTATAAAGCTGGAGGTTCCGGGGCCGTCATCTTCATCCTAAACCTCACTTCACCACATAGTGTGTCACTGACCAGGAACAAGCATGCATGAGGGCAGAGTGTTCAGACTTCACTGGCTGCATGCTTGTTTTGGGTCAGTGAACATACTAGGTAGTGGATTGGGATGACAGCTCTGGAGCCTTCAACTTTTAAAGCGTATCTACAGCCAAATTTATTTTTGCTTTGGGTGTACTGGAGATTAGAACCTTTGTTGGGATTTTGCTGCCATCTAAGGCTCCATTAGAGAGATTTCCCCTCACTTCCTGTCCTGGTGACAATATTTTACCAGACAGGAAGTGAGTGGAAATCTCCATCAGCAACATGGAGAAATAAAAAAATCAGGACAGGAAGTGAGGGGAAATTTTTCTAATGGCGCCCCAGATAACAGTAAAAAGTCAACAAAGGTTCTAATTTCCAGTACACCCAAACATTGTGCTAGTCTTGTTCCTATTGGTTATGATGTAGAGGGGCGGGGATTGTGGACAGGTGGCGGGGGGTTATACAGTCTCAGGAAGTGGAAATCCTTGGCTCTGTATATGGGAATATTGATCAATGATTGGATATAGATAGAATGATGGGAGGGATTGGAAGATGACTACAACTACTATTAACCCCTTCAGTCCCGGCACCTCTATGATCCTTATGGAGCCCAACAATTGTTCCATTTCCTCTATGGCCCTATTCATCTGATAAAGAGAAATAATTCTCATATGATTTACTAATGATGAAATGACATGACTAAGTGCTCAGGGGCGGACTGACAACTCATGGGGCCCCTGGGCAAAAGGAGAAGACTATGGGGCCCCTGGGCAATAGGAGGTTATGGGGCCCCCAAGCAATAGGAGATTATGGGGCCCCCAGGCAATAGGAGATTATGAGGCTCCCAGGCAATAGATTATGGGGCCACACTGTATACACACACACATACAGTATACACACACAGACACACAGAATACACATACACACACTGAAAAGGTACTGGAGAGGTGGGGCAGCTATAATCTTGTGTTTCAAAAAAAAAACAGATTTTTACATTCAGTCCCTGGTTTTATTGAGGCTGGCAACCCTGATGGGGCCCCTTAGTGGCATGGGGCCCTCGGGCAAGTGCCCGAATGGTCAGTCAGCCCCTGTAAGTGCTTATATGCTAATGTGAGGTTCTTTATATAATACCAGGTTCTCTGTCTAGAATGACTTTACAGAAAGATGTTATTAGAACAAATTGTTGTTCTCCGGGTTCCTTGGAAGGTCTTGTTGGGGAACATAGAGACAGTTGGTCTCCTTCTTCTACAATGAGGGATTTGGGAGTCTGGAGGTGGGACAAGCTGATAAGGTGTTCAGAGATAACAGAAATGAATGTCTCTTGTAATGAATGATGTGCTGCTTGTACAAATTCTTCAGTGAATGATTCCATCTGTAAAATGTTGATATTTGGGACGGTCCTCCATGACAACTGTCCAGGATTGGAGGGTAAAAGCCTCCTGTATGATGAAGAGGTCAGATCCTTGGTCCACCGGCCATGTCTAAGGATCTCCGCGCACCTTCATCTCTCTACTTTTTTAATCTTTACTTTTACTTTGTAACTCTTCTCTTCTAAATAAACTTCCAGAACCTTCACCGGAATCAGAGGTCTTTATTTCTTCATCACATTCCACAAGAACTTTTTAATCCTGATGGAACACATCCATCATTTTATTGGGACACACAAGGCTTCCTATGGTCAGGATTGTCTTACAAAGATATGTGTGTGGGGGTTTTATTCAATAAAAAAAAAAAGGGACATAGAGACCCGTAGAAATTTTCGCAACTTCAACTCTTCTCTCCTCTATTCTGCTACTGACCACCTCTATGACAAAATCTCTCCCCTGTCCTGCCCCAACCAAGCCACGTCCATCTACAATAAATCCCTGTCCTCCACCCTGGACAAGCTCGCTCCCCTCACTACACGCAGAATCAGGCCTCGACCCCTACAACCCTGGCAAACAGATGACACTAAAATTCTCAAAAAACGTAGGTGCGCTCTTGAGTGTCTGTGGCACAAGACTAAGTCTCTCAAAGATTTCAACCAATACAAATCTGCCCTCCAAAAACACTATTCTTTCACACTGCCAAGTAAACCTATTTTACAACTCTTATTAACACTTTCTCATCCAGTCCTCGTAAACTCTTCTCTACCTTCAACTCTCTACTTTGTCCTCCACCGCCTCCCTCACTGACTTACTCACTGCCCAGGAAATCGCTAATCACAAAAACAAGATTGATACAATCTGCGATGAAATCTCCACTCTGCAGGTATCTCCCCCAGCTAAGACCCCATGTCAACAGGTACAACTGACACTCCCCCTATTCAAATCTACTACTCCATACGAAGTTGCTAAACTCCTTTCTATCCCCCACCTATCCACCTATCCCCTGGACCCTATTCCCTCTCATATGCTACGGTCGCCCTCTGACTCCATCCTACACTCTCTAACCCACATCTTCAATCTCTCCCTCACCTCTGGCATCTTCCCCAATGCTCTAAAACATGCACTGGTCACCCCCATACTTAAAAAGCCATCCTTGGACCCTTCCAATCTTAACAACCTACGCCCTATCTCCTTGCTCCCCTTTTCCTCTAAACTCCTTGAACGCCTGGTTTACAACCGAGTGACCACCTCATTAAAAACAACCTTCTTGATCCCCTTCAATCTGGATTTCGCCCTCAACACTCCACAGAAACTGCTCTTTTAAAACTCACAAATGACCTACTAACTGCAAAAACCAACAGACACTATTCTGTACTCCTACTTCTGGATCTTTCAACTGCCTTTGACCACCCCCTCCTCCTCAATAAATTTTACTCCCTCGGTCTCTGTGACTGTGCTCTTCAGTGGCTCTCATCCTACCTATCCCAACGCACCTTCAGTGTCACTTACAATTCTACTTCCTCCACTCCTCTTCTCTTCTCTGTTGGGGTCCCCCTAGGTTCTGTTCTTGGACCTCTTTTATTTTCAATCTACACCTCTTCCCTGGGTCAGCTGATAGCCTCTCACGGCTTTCAATATCATTTCTATGCTGATGACACGCAAATCTATCTCTCCACCCCTCAACTCACTCCATCAGTCTCCTCACACCTCACTAACAGACATATCTGTATGGATGTCACACCACTTCCTCAAACTCAACTTGTCCAAAACCGAGCTTATAATATTTCCTCCCCCACGTGCCTCTTCCCCTGACTTCTCTGTCAAGAGCGATGGCAAAACCATCCACCCGTGCCCACATGTCAGGGTGCTAGGTGTTATCCTGGATTCTGAACTCTCCTTTCGGTCCAACATCCAATCACTTTCCAAAGCTCAACCTCAACCTCCGCAACATTTCCAAACTACGTCCCTTTCTAACCAACGAAACCACAAAGCTCCTGATTTACTCTCTGGTTATCTCTCGCCTTGACTACTGCAACTCCCTCCTCATTGGCTTACCTTTAAATAGACTCCTCCCCCCTTCAGTCCATCATGAATGCGACTCGTCCACCTTACAAACCGCTCAGTGTCTGCTACCCCTCTCTGCCAATCCCTCCACTGGTCTCCATTCAGTGTCCTCCACCCCTCTCTGCCAATCCCTCCACTGGTCTCCATTCAGTGTCCTCCACCCCTCTCTACCAATCCCTCCATTAGTCTCCATTCAGCATCTGCTACTCCTCTCTACCAATCCCTTCACTGGTCTCCATTCAGTGTCCTCCACCCCTCTCTACCAATCCCTCCATTAGTCTCCATTCAGTGTCTGCTACTCCTCTCTGCCAATCCCTCCATTGGTCTCCATTCAGTGTCTGCTACCCCTCTCTGCCAATCCCTCCACTGGTCTCCATTCAGTGTCCTCCACCCCTCTCTGCCATTCCCTCCACTGGTCTCCATTCAGTGTCCTCCACCTCTCTCTACCAATCCCTCCATTAGTCTCCATTCAGTGTCTGCTACCCCTCTCTACCAATCCCTCCATTAGTCTCCATTCAGTGTCCTCCACCCCTCTCTGCCAATCCCTCCACTGGTCTCCATTCAGTGTCCTCCACCTCTCTCTACCAATCCCTCCATTAGTCTCCATTCAGTGTCTGCTACCCCTCTCTGCCAATCCCTCCATTGGCTGCCACTCGCCCAAGGAATTAAATTCAAAATACTAACAATAAGTTACAAATCCATCCACAACTCTGTGCCCAGCTACATCCCTACTAGCCTAGTCTCAAAATACCAACCTAATCGCCTCCCATCATGGATGTGGATTAACATTTTTGACAGTTTTTTAGTGAAATGGTAAGAGTACTTTTGTACCCCCTTACCATTTCACACAGGGGGGAGGGCCGGGATCTGGGGGTCCCCTTGTTAAAGGGGGCTTCCAGATTCTGATAAGCCCCCCGCCCGCAGACCCCCACAACCACCGGGCAAGGGTTGTGGGGATGAGACCCTTGTCCCCATCAACTTGGGGACAAGGTGTTTTGGGGGGCTACCCCAAAGCACCCACCCAATGTTGAGGGCATGTGGCCTGGTACGGTTCAGGGGGGGGGGGGCGCTCTCTCGCCCCCCCCTCTTTTCCTGCGGCCTGCCAGGTTGCGTGCCCGGATAAGGGCCTGGTATGGAATTTAGGGGGACTGCCCACACCATTTTTTTTAAAATTTTGGTTCGGGGTTCCTCTGTGGGGAATTCCCATGCCGTTTTTATCAATGAACTTTTATGTGTATTGTCGGACCGGCATTCATTAATAGCCGCGGATAGTTTTAAATGACTTTTTTTCCTTTGAAATGTCATTTTGCTGTCAGACTGTTCTAAACACGGGAAACATGCGCCACTTTACAGGCATACTATAGACACCCCCCCAGGTACGAAATTTAAAGGAATATTACACTTTTATTGTTTGACTTTAAGCATTATTAAAATCACTGCTCCTGAAAAAAACGGACGTTTTTAAAACTTTTTTTTGCATTGATCCATGTCCCCTGGGGCAGGACCCGGGTCCCCAAACACTTTTTATGACAATAACTTGCATATAAGCCTTTAAAATGAGCACTTTTGATTTCGAACGCTCGAGTCTCATAGACGTCAATGGGGTTCTAACGTTCGTGCAAAGTTTTAGTCTGTTCGCAAGTTCTGGTGCAAACCGAAGCGGGGGGTGTTCAGCTCATCCCTAATCTGCACTTTCATAGTCACACATAGACAAGACGATAGACTAAACACCATCTAATATTCACTAGACGCTGAATGGCTGAGCAATTTGATTGTTTCCATTCAGGCCTTTGATATGCTTCAGCCTTTCAGACAGACAATGACCCCCAACCGTGACCAGCTGCCGTCATAAACCATACTAGTACCCTGGGAGGGAGTTTCTGCTAGGTCAATATTGTACTGTATGTGTACATATATATATATAATAATATAATATAATATCCCACATAAATCAGCAAACATATTACAACAACTACCTTCACCCCCATATTCATCACTACCTACACCCCCCATATTCATCACTACCTACACCCCCCATATTCATCACTACCTACACCCCCCATATTCATCACTACCTACACCCCCATATTCATCACTACCTACACCCCCCATATTCATCACTACCTACACCCCCTATATTCATCACTACATACACCCCCCATATTCATCACTACCTACACCCCCCATATTCATCACTACCTACTCCCCCATATTCCTCACTACCTACACCCCCATATTCCTCACTACCTACACCCCCATATTCCTCACTACCTACACCCCCCATATTCATCACTACCTATACCCCCATATTCATCACTACCTACACCCCCATATTCATCACTACCTACACCCCCCATATTCATCACTACCTACTCCCCCATATTCCTCACTACCTACACCCCCCATATTCCTCACTACCTACACCCCCATATTCATCACTACCTACACCCCCATATTCATCACTACCTACACCCCAATATTCATCACTACCTACACCCCCATATTCATCACTACCTACACCCCCCATATTCATCACTACCTACACCCCCTATATTCATCACTACATACACCCCCCATATTCATCACTACCTACACCCCCCATATTCATCACTACCTACTCCCCCATATTCCTCACTACCTACACCCCCATATTCCTCACTACCTACACCCCCATATTCCTCACTACCTACACCCCCCATATTCATCACTACCTATACCCCCATATTCATCACTACCTACACCCCCATATTCATCACTACCTACACCCCCCATATTCATCACTACCTACTCCCCCATATTCCTCACTACCTACACCCCCCATATTCCTCACTACCTACACCCCCATATTCATCACTACCTACACCCCCATATTCATCACTACCTACACCCCCATATTCATCACTACCTTAACCCCCATATTCATCACTACCTACACCCCCATATTCATCACTACCTACACCCCCCATATTCATCACTACCTACACCCCCATAATCATCACTACCTACACCCCCCATATTCATCACTACCTACACCCCCATAATCATCACTACCTACCCCCCCATATTCCACACTACCTACACCCCCATATGCATCACTACCTACAGAACTGGAGATGGAGCACTAGGTTGTCGGGGCCTTTGAGTCATTCCCTAGTCTGGGGAGAGGGGGTGACCTTGGGCCTGTGGGGTTCGGGTGAAAACCCGAGTCTTTCTAAATAAAGGAGGATCTGGACAGGAGGCACAGAGGGCATTCGAGAAAGATAACGGGGGCTAGTATTGCCGGGCAAGTCTCCAGGCGGGATCCACCAGAGTGCAGCCTGGAGGGCTGGTGAGTGATGGGCACATTTGGGAGAGCTGGGGGGGAGACATGCCGGAGCGGATTTAATGAGCAGTCTGAGATGGATGTAGAGCCAGCAGGAAGGACTGTGGTGTCAGGCAGAGGAGTTGGGCAGTGGAGTTGGGCAGCTGCGGTCAGGGGGGCTGGCAGGGCCTGAAGAGGACTGGCTGGGAGCTGTAGTCCACCATAAGGTCAGCTAGCGCTAAAGACTTTCCTATTTGTGTTGCTACACTAAAGGGGCCCCGCGGTCCTTGCCTGCAAATGGCAGTTGCTAAGGCCTGACAGAGTCAGAGTTGGGCCTTCCATGTGCTAATTGTACCAGGAGCCAAGTATTGTACAGGAGAGAGAGAGGAACAGTCTACAAATAAGTGATGTGCTGGAGGAGACCAATTCTAGAAGAGTAAATAGAGGTTCCAACTGATCATCTTATTGATTCTACTGTTGACTTTGGGCATCCCATAATTTCCCTTTCCCCATCCAAGTTCAAAATCCCTCAATAAAATACAAAACAAAACTACGGACTGTTCATTGTCTCCGAGGCGATTGGGAAGTGAATGTCGGGCTGGGCAGGATGACAGGTGGATCACAATATCGAGCAGGCCCTACGGGGGGTACCCCTACATGTATACTGCCCCAGCCTGTCTGTATATACTGCCCTGTATACTGTCATAGGCCTTTGATGTGGAAATACTGAAAGTAATATTTATATTGAGGAGCTTCAAGGGAACCATTGTGAGGACTTTCCATGCCCCTTTAGATATATAGAGATAGAGATAGAGATAGATATAGATATATATATATTGTGTGTGTTTTTACAGGAAGAGGATGTCCAGGTCCACCTTACTACTTTTTCCTGTTTCTCCAAAGCTGTTTGAGGTCTTCAATGGTCGGGTGATAACTACGTTACCCTTTTGTTTGCCAGATCAGACGTTGTGTCTCCACTTGGTCTTGGGGCCTTGTTTGATATGCTAATTTGGGAATTGGTTACATTGAGATAAAAGAGGGCTGACTACTTTAAACAAAGAGATAGACTTAACGAAGGTAATCCTGTTTCAGTCAGAGAAGAAAGTCTAATACTTATGTGAGAAGCTTGATGATCAACTAGACCTGAAATGACAGCCAATCAGAACTTGATGCAACCCTGGACCAATGAGAAGGTTTCTGGGGGGTAGAACCTGTATGGGTGGGAGTAGGGGCAGAGGGGGGCATAAAAGCAGTACAGAGAGCTACACACCCCTCTCTTCCTCTCAGTGACCCCCCTACAAGAAAGGTAACATGAGGGCTGTCTATGGAATGGATCTGTATTGTCTTATGTCTCTTTTCTTTTACTTTTTTCTGTCCTAGGATTTGGTTTTTAATACTTTGATAAGATTTGTAACCAGATCTCCTTTTTACATGAATTATCTTTGTAGACTGGCAACAATGTATTTATAACATCCCTATGTTATATTCGGTAACATCCCATTATTCGAATGTTTCTTTTCTCTATAAATACATTAGATCTTTGTATTTTAGCTCCATTATCACTCCTTTATTGATTTCATGGGTTGTAATCGCATTGATTGATTGATTTATAGATAAAAGGTTTTAATCACTTATGTTATGTATCATTAAGTGTATAAGTGAGGTAGGTACCCAGAACACCTTAACCGAGGTTCACTGTATATACTGCCCTAGCCCTATGTGTATATATATATATACTGCCCTAGCCTCTATGTATGTATACTGCCCTAGCCTGTCTGTATATACTGCCCTAGCCTCTGTGTATATATACTGCCCCAGCCTCTGTGTATATATACTGCCCTAGCCTCTGTGTATATATACTGCCCCAGCCTGTCTGTATATACTGCCCCAGCCTCTGTCTGTATATACTGCCCCAGCCTCTGTCTGTATATACTGCCCTAGCCTCTGTGTATATATACTGCCCCAGCCTCTGTCTGTATATACTGCCCCAGCCTCTGTCTGTATATACTGCCCTAGCCTCTGTGTATATATACTGCCCTAGCCTCTGTGTATATATACTGCCCTAGCCCTTACCCGAGGTTCACACTTATGTGTTTAGTGGCAAATATGACTTCCTGATAAATCAAATTTTTAGTTTTTATTCATGATATAACATAATAGATGTGGGGGGGGGGCTTTTGGTCGGCGTGATTTTTTTTTTGGGGGGGGGGCAGCATTTAATTCTTGGACCCAGGCAGCGCAATGTCTTGGGCCAGCCTTGGTTGATCCTCCTGTGAAGATGAAGTCTCATCATTTTCCGTTTTTGATTGAACCGTTTCCCAGCCGCCTGGTCACCCCCCCTCCCCCGCCCCCGACAATATATTATATAGTGATTTTAGCACAAGGCATTGTGGGAAGGATTGGAGGTTCCCACCACTATTTATATACTTCTATGTCTATGAAGATTGCACAGTATATATGATTATATATGAGTATCTAATGATTGGTCACCAGGCATTGGATCAGCAGTCAATATCCCCTCTTAGAGACCCCCATTAGATCAGTCCCCTTATATCAGTGCCCCCTATTTCTTAGGAACCTCCAGTGATCTGAGAGACCCCCCTTTTCTTAGGGAGCTCCAGTGATCAGAGAGACCCCCCTTTTCTTAGGGACCTCCAGCGATCAGAGAGACCCCCCTTTTCTTAGGGACCTCCAGGGATCAGAGAGACCCCCCTTTTCCTAGGGACCTCCAGCGATCTGAGAGACCCCCCTTTTCTTAGGGACCTCCAGCGATCAGAGAGACCCCCCCTTTTCTTAGGGACCTCCAGCGATCAGAGAGACCCCCCCTTTTCTTAGGGACCTCCAGCGATCAGAGAGACCCCCCTTTTCTTAGGGACCTCCAGCGATCAGAGAGACCCCCCTTTTCTTAGGGAGCTCCAGCGATCAGAGAGACCCCCACTTTTCTTAGGGACCTCCAGGGATCTGAGAGACCCCCCTTTTCTTAGGGAGCTCCAGCGATCAGAGAGACCCCCCCTTTTCTTAGGGACCTCCAGCGATCAGAGAAACCCCCTTTTCTTAGGGACCTCCAGCGATCAGAGAGACCCCCCTTTTCTTAGGGACCTCCAGCGATCAGAGAGACCCCCCTTTCCTTAGGGACCTCCAGTGATCAGAGAGACCCCCCTTTTCTTAGGGACCTCCAGCGATCAGAGAGACCCCCCCTTTTCTTAGGGAGCTCCAGTGATCAGAGAGACCCCCCTTTTCTTAGGGACCTCCAGCGATCAGAGAGACCCCCCTTTTCTTAGGGACCTCCAGGGATCAGAGAGACCCCCCTTTTCTTAGGGACCTCCAGCGATCCGAGAGACCCCCCTTTTCTTAGGGACCTCCAGCGATCAGAGAGACCCCCCCTTTTCTTAGGGACCTCCAGCGATCAGAGAGACCCCCACCTTTTCTTAGGGACCTCCAGCGATCAGAGAGACCCCCCTTTTCTTAGGGAGCTCCAGCGATCAGAGAGACCCCCCTTTTCTTAGGGAGCTCCAGCGATCAGAGAGACCCCCCTTTTCTTAGGGACCTCCAGCGATCAGAGAGACCCCCCTTTTCTTAGGGAGCTCCAGCGATCAGAGAGACCCCCCCTTTTCTTAGGGACCTCCAGGGATCTGAGAGACCCCCCCTTTTCTTAGGGAGCTCCACCGATCAGAGAGACCCCCCTTTTCTTAGGGAGCTCCAGCGATCAGAGAGACCCCCCTTTTCTTAGGGACCTCCAGTGATCAGAGAGACCCCCCTTTTCTTAGGGACCTCCAGCGATCAGAGACCCCCCTTTTCTTAGGGACCTCCAGCGATCAGAGAGACCTCCCCTTCCCACTTTAAGACATCTGATCAGCCTTACCAGTGGGAGCCGAGTTGGAGGGCGGAGATGGGAGGCGGAGCCGCTCTAGGGCTATTTATCTTCCACTATGCAGTGTGTGATCAGCAGAAAGCGTGTCATTGGTTGGTTGCTAGGACAGTAACCAATGACTGCACAGGAGATCATCAGGGCGGAGGGGGGGGAGGTGCTGACTGGGGAGAACTGAAGGCGCAGCCAACCAGACTCCTCTCTGGGTTGAGGATCTCCCATTGAGTGAAGGGCAGTACCAGGACTTGGTCCGGCACTATCTCCATCTCCAGGACAGATAACTGGATGGATGGGACTGGATGGATGTTGTGTCCGGGTATCAGGTGGGCTGGAACCTGGGCACAAGTCTAAACCGTGACTGTCCGGGTCAATACCGGACAGGTGACAACCCCTAGGGGTATATGTGCACAATTCCCCCAGGACCCCTATTGTAAAGTGACCAGAATTTTTAAATGAAATCCGGGGACTTTTTTGTATATTTTTTATTGGTAAACTATTTATAAGCATATCTTCCTGAAACGATATATGCAGTCTATGTGTTTATGGAATGATTGTATAATACAGTATCTGACAAAAGTAAGTACACCCCTCAGTCACATTGTTGTAAATCTTTCCTTCTATCTTTTCATGTGACAACACTGAAGAAATGACACTTGTCTACAATGTAAAGTAGTGAGTGTACAGCTTGTATAACAGTGTAAATTTGCTGTCCCCTCAAAATAACTCAACACACAGCCATTAATGTCTAAACCGCTGGCAACGAAAGTCAGTACACCCCTAAGTGATAATCTCCAAATTGGGCCCAAAGTGTCAATATTTTGTGTGGCCACCATTATTTTCCAGCACTGCCTTAACCCTCTTGGGCATGGAGGTCACCAGAGCTTCACAGGTTGTCACTGGAGTCCTCTTCCCCTCCTCCATGATGACATCACAGAGCTGGTGGATGTTAGAGACCTTGCGCTCCTCCACCTTCCATTTGAGGATGTCCCACAGATGATCAATAGGGTTTAGGTCTGGAGACATGCTTGGCCAGTCCATCACCTTTACCCTCAGCTTCTTTAGCAAGGCAGTGGTGGTCTTGGAGGTGTGTTTGGGGTGGTTATCATGTTGGAATACTGCCCTGCGGTCCAGTCTCTGAAGGGAGGGGATCATGCTCTGCTTCAGTATATCACAGTACATGTTGGCATTCATGGTCCCCTCAATGATCTGTAGCCCCCCAGTGCAGCACTCATGCAGCCCCAGACCATGACACTCCCACCACCATGCTTGACTGTAGACAAGACACACTTGTCTTTGTCCTCCTCACCTGGTTGCCCCCACACACGCTTGTCACCATCTGAACCAAATACGTTTATCTTGGTCTCATCAGACCACAGGACATGGTTCCAGTAATCCATCTCCTTAGTCTGCTTGTCTTCAGCAAACTGTTTGTGGACTTTCTTGTGGATCATCTTTAGAAGAGGCCTCCTTCTGGGAGGACAGCCATGCAGACCAATTTGATGCAGTGTGCGGCGTATGGTCTGAGCACTGACAGGCTGAGCCCCCACCCCTACAACCTCTGCAGCAATGCTGGCAGCACTCATACGTCTATTTCCCAAAGACAACCTCTGGATATGACGCTGAGCACGTGACCTCATCTTCTTTGGTGGACCATGGCGAGGCCTGTTCTGAGTGGAACCTGTCCTGTTATACCGCTGTATGGTCTTGGCCACTGTGCTGCAGCTCAGTTTCAGGGTCTTGGCAATCTTCTTATAGCCTAGGCCATCTTTATGTAGAGAAACAATTCTTTTTTGAAGATCCTCAGAGAGTTCTTTGCCATGAGGTGCCATGTTGTACTTCCAGTGACCAGTATGAGAGAGTGAGAGCGATAACACCAAATTTAACACACCTGCTCCACATTCACACCTGAGACCTTGTAACACTAACGAGTCACCGGGGAGGGAAAATGGCAAATTGGGCCCAATTTGGAGATTATCACTTAGGGGTGTACGGACTTTTGTTGCCAGCGGTTTAGACATTAATGGCTGTGTGTTGAGTTATTTTGAGGGGACAGCAAATTTACACTGTTATACAAGCTGTACACTCACTACTTTACATTGTAGACAAGTGTCATTTCTTCAGTGTTGTCACATGAAAAGATAGAAGAAAATATTTACAACAATGTGACTGAGGGGTGTACTTACTTTTCTCAGATACTGTATTATACGTTATTTCTCACTTTTCCTCCATGAGATAAAAAAAATACTACTTAGAATTTTCTGAGATATGACTACCAAATGTTATGAAGATAAGATGGAGATAAGAGAGGTCAGAGTTCAGGAGTGCACTACATAAAGAATGCAGGGCTCAGCTGTGCCCACCCAGTGCAGCCTGTCCAGCGCCCACCCAGTGCAGCCTGTCCAGCGCCCACCCAGTGCAGCCTGTCCAGCGCCCACCCAGTGCAGCCTGTCCAGCGCCCACCCAGTGCAGCCTGTCCAGCGCCCACCCAGTGCAGCCTGTCCAGCGCCCACCCAGTGCAGCCTGTCCAGCGGCCACCCAGTGCAGCCTGTCCAGCGGCCACCCAGTGCAGCCTGTCCAGCACCCACCCAGTGCAGCCTGTCCAGCACCCACCCAGTGCAGCCTGTCCAGCGGCCACCCAGTGCAGCCTGTCCAGCGGCCACCCAGTGCAGCCTGTCCAGTGCCCACCCAGTGCAGCCTGTCCAGCGGCCACCCAGTGCAGCCTGTCCAGCACCACCCAGTGCAGCCTGTCCAGCGCCCACCCAGTGCAGCCTGTCCAGCACCCACCCAGTGCAGCCTGTCCAGCACCACCCAGTGCAGCCTGTCCAGCGCCCACCCAGTGCAGCCTGTCCAGCGGCCACCCAGTGCAGCCTGTCCAGCGGCCACCCAGTGCAGCCTGTCCAGCACCACCCAGTGCAGCCTGTCCAGTGCCCACCCAGTGCAGCCTGTCCAGCACCCACCCAGTGCAGCCTGTCCAGCGGCCACCCAGTGCAGCCTGTCCAGCGCCCACCCAGTGCAGCCTGTCCAGCGGCCACCCAGTGCAGCCTGTCCAGCAGCCACCCAGTGCAGCCTGTCCAGCACCCACCCAGTGCAGCCTGTCCAGCGGCCACCCAGTGCAGCCTGTCCAGCACCCACCCAGTGCAGCCTGTCCAGCGCCCACCCAGTGCAGTCTGTCCAGCGGCCACCCAGTGCAGCCTGTCCAGCGGCCACCCAGTGCAGGGGATCGGAGAGGAAGAGGAGAGCCGGACAGATAATCACACAGGGTGGCGTCGCCCGCTGTGACAGCTTTAATTTGAATCGCCGGGCGCCCACCATCACACAGGTCACGCCTCCTGAATCGTCTCCTACCTATGATAGACACCACATGTCCCGGGATTGGACAAGTGTGCTGTCTATCAAACGAAGCCCTAACCAGGAGGCAGGCCTTTGCATGACGGTGTGCACCCGGTGATTCAAATTAAAGCTGTCACAGCGGGCGATGCTGGCCTGACACCCCCCAGTGTGTGGCACTCGGGGCGGACCTCCCCCAGTTGGTATGCCATTGGCTTTGCCACCCCACCTCAGCACTCGCCCAGGATCAGCTCTGCACCTAGTGCTGCCCCTGCATGCCGGGGACAGGCTGGCTCCGGGGACAGTGTCCTCAGTCTGGGGTACACACCCTTTCTTCTCTCATCACTCAGAATTATTCCATAAGGAGGTTCAAAGAGCAATGGTGAGATACAACATGCAGTAAACCTGTGACAGACCTAACCAGGGCAGAGGCTGTTAGAGGGGACTGAATGCTATCCTCTTCCCTACAGACTATGGGCCCTGGTATTTGAGGGAGCTACAAGAAGTTAGGGAGATGTCCTGTTATGTAATGCACAAGGACGTTATTACATTTAACAATCGAGGAGGCCATGATGGTCTCTGCCAACTTGGGACACATTGGACAGATGTATGTGGAAAGAAAGCTAGTTAATGAGATCACCCAAGCAGTTTCGTCACAAAACCCATCAACCAGTAAGTCTGGATATAATTACATGATTGATATAGGTTATTGAACATTGTACATTGTTTTCTATCCTAATAAATAAGTCTGATAGAGTTCAATCTTCTCACTTTACTCTTCTGCCCTTTTAGCGATGGCGTCTTCTCATCTGAAAGAGAATCTGAAATGTTCCATCTGTCTGAACATTTATACGAATCCTGTAACCCTGAGATGTGGACACAACTTCTGCTGGGACTGTATTAGTCGTGTGCTGGATACACAGGAGGAGGATTTAGAATATTCCTGTCCTGAATGTAGAGAAGAGTTCCAGGAATATCCTGTCCTTAAGAAGAACATTACTCTGTGTAAGATATTGGAGACCCTCCAGACTACACACAGTGATCGAGACAAAACCGAGGTCTTCTGTACCTACTGTATTCACACTCCCGTACCTGCTGTGAAATCCTGTCTGCATTGTGACGCTTCTCTGTGTGACGATCACCTGAGAGTCCACAGCAAGTCACCAGAGCACATCTTATGTGACCCCACCACTTCCCTGGAGAACAGGAAATGCCCCATCCATAAGAAGATCCTGGAGTATTACTGCACTGAGGACTCCACCTGTATCTGTGTGTCCTGCAGGCTGGATGGAGAACATCGGGGACATCAGGTGGAGACTCTGGATGAGGCCTCTGAGAAGAAGAAAAAGAAACTGAGGAATGTTCTGCAGAAATTGGAAATGAAGAAGGAGGAGCTATCCAGGAAGATGCGGGACATTGAGGAGCTGTGTAACATGATGGATCCACTGACTGTCCTACAGGAATCAGACACAGGTGACTTGTGTGATACTGAGGATGGAGATGATGAGGACAGATTAAGACATGATAAACTCCTCCATGATGGAGGGGATCTGGATGTGGCGGGGATCTCACACACCTTACACACAGGTTTATCTGATATCATGTCTGGGGTAAATGCAGAGAAATGTCCAGGCACACATGTCTATCCACATTCTACTACAAAGGGAGAAGGCCACATCAATGCTGTACCAGCCAGGTTGTGCCACCAACCCACCCCCACCATACAACCATCCAGGCCACACACCCAGCCCACCCCCACCATACAACCATCCAGGCCACACACCCAACCCACCCCCACCATACAACCATCCAGGCCACACACCCAACCCACCCCCACCATACAATGCTCACACCGTCAGGCTGGAGGACCAAATATTGGGGCTGTACAGCAAACATCGGTGGTGTCGGGGTTTACAGACATATTACTAGATGTGAGGACAGCTGGTAATCATCTACATATATCCGAGGACAGGAAAATTGTGTCCTACCTACCACGTCATATGTGCCCAGAAACACCAGAGAGATTTCGGTGTCCTCAGGTGATGAGCAGTCAGAGTTTCTCCTCGGGGAGACATTACTGGGAAGTGGATGTTGGGGGGTCAAGGATCTGGATAGTCGGGATGTGTTACCCCAGTATAGACAGGAGAGGAGATCTAGCAGAGGTTGGAAATAATAAGAAGTCCTGGGGTTTGGAGAGGTGGAATGGTAATCCGTACTTTGTGATACATGACGGGAAGGAGCTCCCAATATTCCGTGGTGTCTCCAGTAACAGAGTCAGGATAGTTCTGGATTATGAGGCCGGGCGGCTCTCTTTTTATGATATGTGTGACCCGATGCGACATCTCTACACCTTCACCACCACCTTCACTGAGCCCCTCCATGCTGGGGTATATATAGGAGATGGGCATATAAAGATATGTGGGGGGGAATCCGAGGTAAGAAATCTGCCCAGAGACTGGAGACATCGCATAATGGAGAAACTGATTGGTGCAATAATCCGCCAATAGGGGGAAGCAGAGGACAAACAACATGAGTGATTTATGTATAAAGCTGGAGGTTCCGGGGCCGTCATCTTCATCCTAAACCTCACTTCACTACATAGTGTGTCACTGACCAGGAACAAGCATGCATGAGGGCAGAGTGTTCAGACTTCACTGGCTGCATGCTTGTTTTGGGTCAGTGAACATACTAGGTAGTGGATTGGGATGACAGCTCTGGAGCCTTCAACTTTTAAAGCGTATCTACAGCCAAATTTATTTTTGCTTTGGGTGTACTGGAGATTAGAACCTTTGTTGGGATTTTGCTGCCATCTAAGTTTCCATTAGAGAGATTTCCCCTCACTTCCTGTCCTGGTGACAATATTTTACCAGACAGGAAGTGAGTGGAAATCTCCATCAGCAACATGGAGAAATAAAAAAATCAGGACAGGAAGTGAGGGGAAATTTTTCTAATGGCGCCCCAGATAACAGTAAAAAGTCAACAAAGGTTCTAATTTCCAGTACACCCAAACATTGTGCTAGTCTTGTTCCTATTGGTTATGATGTAGAGGGGGCGGGGATTGTGGACAGGTGGCGGGGGGTTATACAGTCTCAGGAAGTGGAAATCCTCGGCTCTGTATATGGGAATATTGATCAATGATTGGATATAGATAGAATGATGGGAGGGATTGGAAGATGACTACAATCACTATTAACCCCTTCAGTCCCGGCACCTCTATGATCCTTATGGAGCCCAACAATTGTTCCATTTCCTCTATGGCCCTATTCATCTGATAAAGAGAAATAATTCTCATATGATTTACTAATGATGAAATGACATGACTAAGTGCTCAGGGGCGGACTGACAACTCATGGGGCCCCTGGGCAAAAGGAGAAGACTATGGGGCCCCTGGGCAATAGGAGGTTATGGGGCCCCCAGGCAATAGGAGATTATGGGGCCCCCAGGCAATAGGAGATTATGAGGCTCCCAGGCAATAGATTATGGGGCCACACTGTATACACACACACATACAGTATACACACACAGACACACAGAATACACATACACACACTGAAAAGGTACTGGAGAGGTGGGGCAGCTATAATCTTGTGTTTAAAAAAAAAACAGATTTTTACATACTGTCCCTGGTTTTATTGAGGCTGGCAACCCTGATGGGGCCCCTTAGTGGCATGGGGCCCTCGGGCAAGTGCCCAAATGGTCAGTCAGCCCCTGTAAGTGCTTATATGCTAATGTGAGGTTCTTTATATAATACCAGGTTCTCTGTCTAGAATGACTTTACAGAAAGATGTTATTAGAACAAATTGTTGTTCTCCGGGTTCCTTGGAAGGTCTTGTTGGGGAACATAGAGACAGTTGGTCTCCTTCTTCTACAATGAGGGATTTGGGAGTCTGGAGGTGGGACAAGCTGATAAGGTGTTCAGAGATAACAGAAATGAATGTCTCTTGTAATGAATGATGTGCTGCTTGTACAAATTTTTCAATGAATGATTCCATCTGTAAAATGTTGATATTTGGGACGGTCCTCCATGACAACTGTCCAGGATTGGAGGGTAAAAGCCTCCTGTATGATGAAGAGGTCAGATCCTTGGTCCACCGGCCATGTCTAAGGATCTCCGCGCACCTTCATCTCTCTACTTTTTTAATCTTTACTTTTATTTTGTAACTCTTCTCTTCTAAATAAACTTCCAGAACCTTCACCGGAATCAGAGGTCTTTATTTCTTCATCACATTCCACAAGAACTTTTTAATCCTGATGGAACACATCCATCATTTCATTGGGACACACAAGGCTTCCTATGGTCAGGATTGCCTTACAAAGATATGTGTGTGGGGGTTTTATTCAATAAAAAAAAAAAAAGGGACATAGAGACCCGTAGAAATTTTCGCAACTTCAACTCTTCTCTCCTCTATTCTGCTACTGACCACCTCTATGACAAAATCTCTCCCCTGTCCTGCCCCAACCAAGCCACGTCCATCTACAATAAATCCCTGTCCTCCACCCTGGACAAGCTCGCTCCCCTCACTACACGCAGAATCAGGCCTCGACCCCCTACAACCCTGGCAAACAGATGACACTAAAATTCTCAAAAAACGTAGTTGCGCTCTTGAGTGTCTGTGGCACAAGACTAAGTCTCTCAAAGACTTCAACCAATACAAATCTGCCCTCCAAAAATACTATTCTTTCCTCCACACTGCCAAGCAAACCTATTTTACAACTCTTATTAACACTTTCTCATCCAGTCCTCGTAAACTCTTCTCTGCCTTCAACTCTCTACTTTGTCCTCCACCGCCTCCCTCACTGACTTACTCACTGCCCAGGAAATCGCTAATCACTTCAAAAACAAGATTGATACAATCTGCGATGAAATCTCCACTCTGCAGGTATCTCCCCCAGCTAAGACCCCATGTCAACAGGTACAACTGACACTCCCCCTATTCAAATCTACTACTCCAGACGAAGTTGCTAAACTCCTTTCTATCCCCCACCTATCCACCTATCCCCTGGACCCTATTCCCTCTCATATGCTACAGTCGCCCTCTGACTCCATCCTACACTCTCTAACCCACATCTTCAATCTCTCCCTCACCTCTGGCATCTTCCCCGACGCTCTAAAACATGCACTGGTCACCCCCATACTTAAAAAGCCGTCCTTGGACCCTACCAATGTTAACAACCTATGCCCTATCTCCTTGCTCCCCTTTTCCTCTAAACTCCTTGAACGCCTGGTTTACAACCGAGTGACCACCTCATTAAAAACAACCTTCTTGATCCCCTTCAATCTGGATTTCGCCCTCAACACTCCATAGAAACTGCTCTTTTAAAACTCACAAATGACCTACTAACTGCAAAAACCAACAGACACTATTCTGTACTCCTACTTCTGGATCTTTCAACTGCCTTTGACAGGGTTGACCACCCCCTCCTCCTCAATAAATTTTACTCCCTTGGTCTCCGTGACTGTGCTCTTCAGTGGCTCTCATCCTACCTATCCCAACGCACCTTCAGTGTCACTTACAATTCTACTTCCTCCACTCCTCTTCTCTTCTCCATCGGGGTCCCCCAAGGTTCTGTTCTTGGACCTCTTTTATTTTCAATCTACACCTTTTCCCTGGGTCAGCTGATAGCCTCTCACGGCTTTCAATACCATTTCTACGCTGACGACACACAAATCTATCTCTCCACCCCTCAACTCACCCCATCAGTCTCCTCACACCTCACTAACTTACTAACAGACATATCTGTATGGATGTCACACCACTTCCTCAAACTCAACTTGTCCAAAACCGAGCTTATAATATTTCCTCCCCCACGTGCCACTTCCCCTGACTTCTCTGTCAAGAGCGATGGCAAAACCATCCACCCGTCCCCACATATCAGGGTGCTAGGTGTTATCCTGGATTCTGAACTCTCCTTTCGGTCCAACATCCAATCACTTTCCAAAGCTCAACCTCCGCAACATGTCCAAACTACGTCCCTTTCTAACCAACGAAACCACAAAGCTCCTGATTTACTCTCTGGTTATCTCTCGCCTTGACTACTGCAACTCCCTCCTCATTGGCTTACCTTTAAATAGACTCCTCCCCCCTTCAGTCCATCATGAATGTGACTCATCCACCTTACAAACCGCTCAGTGTCTGCTACCCCTCTCTGCCAATCCCTCCACTGGTCTCCATTCAGTGTCCTCCACCCCTCTCTGCCAATCCCTCCACTGGTCTCCATTCAGTGTCCTCCACCCCTCTCTACCAATCCCTCCATTAGTCTCTATTCAGCGTCTGCTACTCCTCTCTACCAATCCCTCCACTGGTCTCCATTCAGTGTCCTCCATCCCTCTCTGCCATTCCCTCCACTGACCTCCATTCAGTGTCCTCCACCCCTCTCTACCAATCCCTCCATTAGTCTCCATTCAGTGTCTGCTACCCCTCTCTGCCAATCCCTCCACTGGTCTCCATTCAGTGTCTGCTACCCCTCTCTGCCAATCCCTCCACTGGTCTCCATTCAGTGTCCTCCACCCCTCTCTGCCAATCCCTCCACTGGTCTCCATTCAGTGTCCTCCACCTCTCTCTACCAATCCCTCCATTAGTCTCCATTCAGTGTCTGCTACCCCTCTCTGCCAATCCCTCCATTGGCTGCCACTCGCCCAACGAATGAAATTCAAAATACTAACAATAAGTTACAAATCCATCCACAACTCTGTGCCCAGCTACATCCCTACTAGACTAGTCTCAAAATACCAACCTAATCGCCTCCCATCATGGATGCGGATTAACATTTTTGACAGTTTTTTAGTGAAATGGTAAGAGTACTTTTGTACCCCCTTACCATTTCACACAGGGGGGAGGGCCGGGATCTGGGGGTCCCCTTGTTAAAGGGGGCTTCCAGATTCCGATAAGCCCCCCCGCCCGCAGACCCCCACAACCACCGGGCAAGGGTTGTGGGGATGAGGCCCTTGTCCCCATCAACTTGGGGACAAGGTGTTTTGGGGGGCTACCCCAAAGCACCCGCCCAATGTTGAGGGCATATGGCCTGGTACGGTTCAGGAGGGGGGGGTGCTCTCTCGCCCCCCCTCTTTTCCTGCGGCCTGCCAGGTTGCGTGCCCGGATAAGGGCCTGGTATGGAATTTAGGGGGACTGCCCATGCCATTTTTTTTAAAATTTTGGTTCGGGGTTCCTCTGTGGGGAATTCCCATGCCGTTTTTATCAATGAACTTTTATGTGTATTGTCGGACCGGCAATTCATTAATAGCCGCGGGTAGTTTTAAATGACTTTTTTTCATTTGAAATGTCATTTTGCTGTCAGACTGTTCTAAACACAGGAAACATGCGCCCCTTTACAGGCATACTATAGACACCCTCCAGGTACGAAATTTAAAGGGATATTACACTTTTATTGTTTGACTTTAAGCATTATTAAAATCACTGCTCCTGAAAAAACGGACGTTTTTAAAACTTTTTTTTGCATTGATCCATGTCCCCTGGGGCAGGACCCGGGTCCCCAAACACTTTTTATGACAATAACTTGCATATAAGCCTTTAAAATGAGCACTTTTGATTTCGAACGCTCGAGTCTCATAGACGTCAATGGGGTTCTAACGTTCGTGCAAAGTTTTGGTCTGTTCGCAAGTTCTGGTGCAAACCGAAGCGGGGGGGTGTTCAGCTCATCCCTAATCTGCACCTTCATAGTCACACATAGACAAGACGATAGACTGAACACCATCTAATATTCACTAGACGCTGAATGGCTGAGCAATTTGATTGTTTCCATTCAGGCCTTTGATATGCTTCAGCCCTTCAGACAGACAATGACCCCCAACCGTGACCAGCTGCCGTCATAAACCCCCCCAATCTGCACTCCCCATATCAACATCAACAAGTCCCCTATGATATACTAAGACCCTGGGAGGGAGTTTCTGCTAGGTCAATATTGTACTGTATGTGTACATATATACAATAATATAATATAATATCCCACATAAATCAGCAAACATATTACAACAACTACCTACACCCCCCATATTCATCACTACCTACACCCCCCATATTCATCACTACCTACACCCCCATATTCATCACTACCTACACCCCCCATATTCATCACTACCTACTCCCCCATATTCCTCACTACCTACACCCCCATATTCATCACTATCTACACCCCCCATATTCATCACTACCTACACCCCCCATATTCATCACTACCTACACCCCCATATTCATCACTACCTACACCCCCCATATTCATCACTACCTACACCCCCCATATTCATCACTACCTACACCCCCCATATTCATCACTACCTACACCCCCCATATTCATCACTACATACACCCCATATTCATCACTATCTACACCCCCATATTCATCACTACCTACACCCCCCATATTCATCACTATCTACACCCCCCATATTCATCACTACCTACACCCCCATATTCATCACTACCTACATCCCCCATATTCATCACTACCTACACCCCCCATATTCATCACTACCTACACCCCCCATATTCATCACTACCTACACCCCCCATATTCATCACTACCTACACCCCCCATATTCATCACTACCTACACCCCCATATTCATCACTACCTACACCCCCCATATTCATCACTACCTACACCCCCCATATTCATCACTACCTACACCCCCATATTCATCACTACCTACATCCCCATATTCCTCACTACCTACACCCCCATATTCATCACTACCTACACCCCCATATTCATCACTACCTACAGAACTGGAGATGGAGCACTAGGTTGTCGGGGCCTTTGAGGCACTCCCCAGTCTGGGGAGGGGGGTGACCTTGGGCCTGTGGTGTTCGGGTGCAAACCCGAGTCTTTCTAAATAAAGGAGGATCTGGACAGGAGGCACAGAGGGCATACGAGAAAGATAACAGGAGCTAGTATTGCCGGGCAAGTCTCCAGGAGGGATCCACCGGAGTGCAGCCAGGAGGGCTGGTAAGTGATGGGCACAGTTGGGAGAGCTGGGGGGGGAGACATGCCGGAGAGGACTTAGTGATCAGTCTGAGATGGATGTAGAGCCAGCAGGAAGGACTGTGGAGTCGGGCAGTGGAGTTGGGCAGTGGAGTTGGGCAGCTGCGGTCAGGGGGGCTGGCAGGGCCTGAAGAGGACTGGCTGGGAGCTGTAGTCCACCATAAGGTCAGCTAGCGCTAAAGACTTTCCTATTTGTGTTGCTACACTAAAGGGGCCCCGCGGTCCTTGCCTGCAAATGGCAGTTGCTAAGGCCTGACAGAGTCAGAGTTGGGCCTTCCATGTGCTAATTGTACCAGGAGCCAAGTATTGTACAGGAGAGAGAGAGGAACAGTCTACAAATAAGTGATGTGCTGGAGGAGACCAACTCTAGAAGAGTAAATAGAGGTTCCAGCTGATCATCCTATTGATTCTACTGTTGACTTTGGGCATCCCATAATTTCCCTTTCCCCATCCAAGTTCAAAATCCCTCAATAAAATACAAAACAAAACTACGGACTGTTCATTGTCTCCGAGGCGATTGGGAAGTGAATGTCCGGCTGGGCAGGGTGACAGGTGGATCACAATATCCAGCAGGCCCTACGGGGGGTACCCCTACATGTATACTGCCCCAGCCTGTCTGTATATACTGCCCTATATACTGTCATAGGCCTTTGATGTGGAAATACTGAAAGTAATATTTATATCAAGGAGCTTCAAGGGAACCATTGTGAGGACTTTCCATGCCAATAGAGATAGAGATAGAGATAGAGATAGAGATAGAGATAGAGATAGAGGTATATATATATATACTGTGTGTGTTTTTACAGGAAGAGGATGTCCAGGTCCACCTTACTACTTTTTCCTGTTTCTCCAAAGCTGTTTGAGGTCTTCAATGGTCGGGTGATAACTACGTTACCCTTTTGTTTGCCAGATCAGACGTTGTGTCTCCACTTGGTCTTGGGGTCTTGTTTGATATGCTAATTTGGGAATTGGTTACATTGAGATAAAAGAGGGCTGACTACTTTAAACAAAGAGATAGACTTAACGAAGGTAATCCTGTTTCAGACAGAGAAGAAAGTCTAATACTTATGTGAGAAGCTTGATGATCAACTAGACTTGAAATGACAGCCAATCAGAACTTGATGCAACCCTGGACCAATGAGAAGGTTTCTGGGGGGTAGAACCTGTATGGGTGGGAGTAGGGGCAGAGGGGGGATAAAAGCAGTCCAGAGAGCTACACACCCCTCTCTTCCTCTCGGTGACCCCCCTACAAGAAAGGTAACATGAGGGCTGTCTATGGAATGGATCTGTATTGTCTTATGTCTCTTTTCTTTTACTTTTTTCTGTCCTAGGATTTAGTTTTTAATACTTTGATAAGATTTGTAACCAGATCTCCTTTTTACATGAATTATCTTTGTAGACTGGCAACAATGTATTTATAACACCCCTATGTTATATTCGGTAACATCCCATTATTCGAATGTTTCTTTTCTCTATAAATACATGAGATCTTTGTATTTTAGCTCCATTATCACTCCTTTATTGATTTCATGGGTTGTAATCGCATTGATTGATTGATTTATAGATAAAAGGTTTTAATCACTTATGTTATGTATCATTAAGTGTATAAGTGAGGTAGGTACCCAGAACACCTTAACCGAGGTTATCTGTATATACTGCCCCAGCCTGTCTGTATATACTGCCCTAGCCTCTGTGTATATATACTGCCCCAGCCTGTGTATATATACTGCCCCAGCCTGTGTATATACTGCCCCAGCCTGTCTGTATATACTGCCCTAGCCTCTGTGTATATATACTGCCCCAGCCTCTGTGTGTATATATACTGCCCTAGCCTCTGTATATATACTGCCCCAGCCTGTCTGTATATACTGCCCCAGCCTGTCTGTATATACTGCCCTAGCCTCTGTGTATATATACTGCCCCAGCCTGTCTGTATATACTGCCCTAGCCTCTGTGTATATATACTGCCCCAGCCTGTCTGTATATACTGCCCTAGCCCTTACCCGAGGTTCACACTTATGTGTTTAGTGGCAAATCTGACTTCCTGATAAATCTAATTTTTAGTTTTTATTCATGATATAACATAATAGATGTGGGGGGGGGGCTTTTGGTCGGCGTGATTTTTTTTTGGGGGGGGGGCAGCATTTAATTCTTGGACCCAGGCAGCGCAATGTCTTGGGCCAGCCTTGGTTGATCCACCCGTGAAGATGAAGTCTCATCATTTTCCGTTTTTGATTGAACCGTTTCCCAGCCGCCTGGTCACCCCCGCCCCCGACAATATATTATATAGTGATTTTAGCACAAGGCATTGTGGGAAGGATTGGAGGTTCCCACCACTATTTATATACTTCTATGTCTATGAAGATTGCACAGTATATATGATTATATATGAGTCTAATGATTGGTCACCAGGCATTGGATCAGCAGTCAATATCCCCTCTTAGAGACCCCCATTAGATCAGTCCCCTTATATCAGTGCCCCCTATTTCTTAGGAACCTCCAGTGATCTGAGAGACCCCCCTTTTCTTAGGGAGCTCCAGCGATCAGAGAGACCCCTCCTTTTCTTAGGAACCTCCAGTGATCAGAGAGACCCCCCTTTTCTTAGGGACCTCCAGCGATCAGAGAAACCCCCTTTTCTTAGGGACCTCCAGCGATCAGAGAGACCCCTCCTTTTCTAAGGGACCTCCAGTGATCAGAGAGAGAACCCTTTTCTTAGGGACCTCCAGCGATCAGAGAGACCCCCTTTTCTTAGGGACCTCCAGCGATCAGAGAGACCCCCCTTTTCTTAGGGACCTCCAGCGATCAGAGTGACCCCCCTTTTCTTAGGGACCTCCAGCGATCAGAGAGACCCCCCCTTTTCTTAGGGACCTCCAGCGATCAGAGAGACCCCCCTTTTCTTAGGGACCTCCAGTGATCAGAGAGACCCCCCTTTTCTTAGGGACCTCCAGCGATCAGAGAGACCTCCCCTTTCCTTAGGGACCTCCAGTGATCAGAGAGACCCCCCTTCCCTTAGGGACCTCCAGCGATCAGAGAGACCCCCCCTTTTCTTAGGGACCTCCAGCGATCAGAGAGACCCCCCCTTTTCTTAGGGACCTCCAGCGATCAGAGACCCCCCTTTCCTTAGGGACCTCCAGCGATCAGAGACCCCCCTTTCCTTAGGGACCTCCAGCGATCAGAGTGACCCCCCTTTTCTTAGGGACCTCCAGCGATCAGAGAGACCCCCCTTTTCTTAGGGACCTCCAGCGATCAGAGAGACCCCCCTTTTCTTAGGGACCTCCAGCGATCAGAGAGACCCCCCCTTTTCTTAGGGACCTCCAGCGATCAGAGAGACCTCCCCTTTCCTTAGGGACCTCCAGCGATCAGAGAGACCCCCCTTTTCTTAGGGACCTCCAGCGATCAGAGAGACCTCCCCTTTTCTTAGGAACCTCCAGTGATTAGAGAGACCCCCCCTTTTCTTAGGGACCTCCAGCGATCAGAGAGACCCCCCCTTTTCTTAGGGACCTCCAGCGATCAGAGAGACCCCCCCTTTTCTTAGGGACCTCCAGCGATCAGAGAGACCTCCCCTTTCCTTAGGGACCTCCAGCGATCAGAGAGACCCCCCCCTTTCCTTAGGGACCTCCAGCGATCAGAGAGACCCCCCCTTTCCTTAGGGACCTCCAGCGATCAGAGAGACCCCCCCTTTCCTTAGGGACCTCCAGCGATCAGAGAGACCCCCCCTTTCCTTAGGGACCTCCAGTGGTCAGAGAGACCTCCACTTTTCTTAGGGACCTCCAGTGATCAGAGTGACCCCCCTTTCCTTAGGGACCTCCAGTGATCAGAGTGACCCCCCTTTCCTTAGGGACCTCCAGCGATCATGGAGACCTCCCCCCGCCCACTTTAAGATATCTGATCAGCCTTACCAGTGGGAGCCGAGTTGGAGGGCGGAGCTGGGAGGCGGAGCCGCTCTAGGGCTATTTACCTCCCACTATGCAGTGTGTGATCAGCAGAAAGCGTGTCGTTGGTTGGTTGCTAGGACAGTAACCAATGACTGCACAGGAGATCATCAGGGTGGAGGGGGGAGGTGCTGACTGGGGAGAACTGAAGGCGCAGCCAACCAGACTCCTCTCTGGGTTGAGGATCTCCCATTGAGTGAAGGGCAGTACCAGGACTTGGTCCGGCACTAGGTCCATCCCCAGGACAGATAACTGGATGGATGGGACTGGATGGATGTTGTGTCCGGGTATCAGGTGGGCTGAAACCCGGGCACAAGTGTCTAAACCCTGACTGTCTGGGTCAATACCGGACAGGTGACAACCCCTAGGGGTATATGTGCACAATTCCCCCAGGACCCCTATTGTAAGGTGACCAGATTTTTCAAATGAAATCCGGGGACTTTTTTTATATTTTTTATTGGCAAATGGTAAACTATTTTATAAGCATATCTTCCTGAAATGATATATGCAGTCTATGTGTTTATGGAATGATTGTATAATACAGTATCTGACAAAAGTAAGTACACCCCTCAGTGACATTGTTGTAAATCTTTCCTTCTATCTTTTCATGTGACAACACTGAAGAAATGACACTTGTCTACAATGTAAAGTAGTGAGTGTACAGCTTGTATAACAGTGTAAATTTGCTGTCCCCTCAAAATAACTCAACACACAGCCATTAATGTCTAAACCGCTGGCAACAAAAGTCAGTACACCCCTCAGTGAAAATCTCCAAATTGGGCCCAAAGTGTCAATATTTTGTGTGGCCACCATTATTTTCCAGCACTGCCTTAACCCTCTTGGGCATGGAGGTCACCAGAGCTTCACAGGTTGTCACTGGAGTCCTCTTCCCCTCCCCCATGATGACATCACAGTTGGTGGATGTTAGAGACCTTGCGCTCCTCCACCTTCCGTTTGAGGATGTCCCACAGATGATCAATAGGGTTTAGGTCTGGAGACATGCTTGGCCAGTCCATCACCTTTACCCTCAGCTTCTTTAGCAAGGAAGTGGTGGTCTTGGAGGTGTGTTTGGGGTGGTGATCATGTTGGAATACTGCCCTGCGGTCCAGTCTCTGAAGGGAGGGGATCATGCTCTGCTTCAGTATGTCACAGTACATGTTGGCATTCATGGTTCCCTCAATGATCTGTAGCCCCCCAGTGCCGGCAGCACTCATGCAGCCCCAGACCATGACACTCCCACCACCATGCTTGACTGTAGACAAGACACACTTGTCTTTGTCCTCCTCACCTGGTTGCCCCCACACACGCTTGTCACCATCTGAACCAAATACGTTTATCTTGGTCTCATCAGACCACAGGACATGGTTCCAGTAATCCATCTCCTTAGTCTGCTTGTCTTCAGCAAACTGTTTGTGGACTTTCTTGTGGATCATCTTTAGAAGAGGCTTCTTTCTGGGATGACAGCCATGCAGACCAATTTGATGCAGTGTGCGGCGTATGGTCTGAGCACTGACAGGCTGACCCCCCACCCCTACAACCTCTGCAGCAATGCTGGCAGCACTCATACGTCTATTTCCCAAAGACAACCTCTGGATATGACGCTGAGCATGTGACCTCAACTTCTTTGGTGGACCATGGTGAGGCCTGTTCTGAGTGGAACATGTCCTGTTATACCGCTGTATGGTCTTGGCCACCATGCTGCAGCTCAGTTTCAGGGTCTTGGCAATCTTCTTATAGCCTAGGCCATCTTTATGTAGAGCAACAATTCTTTATATCAGATCCTCAGAGAGTTCTTTGCCATGAGGTGCCATGTTGGACCTACAGTGACCAGTATGAGAGAGTGAGAGCGATAACACAAATTTAACACACCTGCTCCCCATTCACACCTGAGACCTTGTAACACTAACGAGTCACATGACACCGGGGAGGGAAAATGGCTAATTGGGCCCAATTTGGAGATTTTCACTTAGGGGTGTACTGACTTTTGTTGCCAGCGGTTTAGACATTAATGGCTGTGTGTTGAGTTATTTTGAGGGGACAGCAAATTTACACTGTTATACAAGCTGTACACTCACTACTTTACATTGTAGACAAGTGTCATTTCTTCAGTGTTGTCACATGAAAAGATAGAAGAAAAGATTTACACAAATGTCACTGAGGGGTGTACTTACTTTTGTCAGATACTGTATTATACGCTATTTCTCACTTTTCCTCCAAAAGAATAAAGAATGCAGGGCTCAGCTGTGCCCACCCAGTGCAGCCTGTCCAGCGGCCACCCAGTGCAGCCTGTCTAGCGCCCACCCAGTGCAGCCTGTCCAGCGCCCACCCAGTGCAGCCTGTCTAGCGCCCACCCAGTGCAGCCTGTCCAGCGGCCACCCAGTGCAGCCTGTCCAGCGCCCACCCAGTGCAGCCTGTCCAGCACCCACCCAGTGCAGCCTGTCCAGCACCCACCCAGTGCAGCCTGTCCAGCGGCCACCCAGTGCAGCCTGTCCAGCGCCCACCCAGTGCAGCCTGTCCAGCGCCCACCCAGTGCAGCCTGTCCAGCACCCACCCAGTGCAGCCTGTCCAGTGCCCACCCAGTGCAGGGGATCGGAGAGGAAGAGGAGAGCCGGCCAGATAATCACACAGGGTGGCGTTGCCCGCTGTGACAGCTTTAATTTGAATCGCCGGGCGCCCGCCATCACACAAGTCCTGCCTCCTGGATCGGCTCCTACCTATAATAGACACCACATGTCCCGGGATTGGACAAGTGTGCTGTCTATCAAACGAAGCCCTAACCAGGAGGCGGGCCTTTGCATGACGGTGTGCGCCCGGTGATTCAAATTAAAGCTGTCACAGCGGGCGATGCTGGCCTGACACCCCCCAGTGTGTGGCACTCGGGGCGGACCTCCCCCAGTTGGTATGCCATTGGCTTTGCCCCCCCCCTCCCCACCTCAACACTCGCCCAGGATCAGCCCTGCACCTAGTGCTGCCCCTGCATGCCGGGGACAGGCTGGCTCCGGGGACAGTGTCCTCAGTCCGGGGTACACACCCTTTCTTCTCTCATCACTCAGAATTATTCCATAAGGAGGTTCAAAGAGCAATGGTGAGATACAACATGCAGTAAACCTGTGACAGACCTAACCAGGGCAGAGGCTGTTAGAGGGGACTGAATGCTATCCTCTTCCCTACAGACTATGGGCCCTGGTATTTCAGGGAGCTACAAGCAGTTAGGTAGATGTCCTGTTATGTAATGCACAAGAACATTATTACATTTAACAATCGAGGAGGCCATGATGGTCTCTGCCAACTTGGGACACATTGGACAGATGTATGTGGAAAGAAAGCTAGTTAATGAGATCGCCCAAGCAGTTTCATCACAAAACCCATCAACCAGTAAGTCTGGATATAATTACATGATTGATATGGGTTATTGAACATTGTACATTGTTTTCTATCCTAATAAATAAGTCTGATAGAGTTCAATCTTCTCATTTTACTCTTCTGTCCTTTTAGCGATGGCGTCTTCTCATCTGAAAGAGGATCTGAAATGTTCTATCTGTCTGAACATTTATTCCAATCCTGTAACCCTGAGATGTGGACACAACTTCTGCCGGGACTGTATTAGTCGTGTGCTGGATACACAGGAGGAGGATTTAGAATATTCCTGTCCTGAATGTAGAGAAGAGTTCCAGGAATATCCTGTCCTTAAGAAGAACATTACTCTGTGTAAGATATTGGAGACCCTCCAGACTACACACAGTGATCGAGACAAAACCGAGGTCTTCTGTACCTACTGTATTCACACTCCCGTACCTGCTGTGAAATCATGTCTGCATTGTGAAGCTTCTTTGTGTGACGATCACCTGAGAGTCCACAGCAAGTCACCAGAACACGTCTTATGTGACCCCACCACTTCCCTGGAGAACAGGAAATGCTCCGTCCATAAGAAGATCCTGGAGTATTACTGCACTGAGGACTCCACCTGTATCTGTGTGTCCTGCAGGCTGGATGGAGAACATCGGGGACACCAGGTGGAGACTCTGGATGAGGCCTCTGAGAAGAAGAAAAAGAAACTGAGGAATGTTCTGCAGAAACTGGAAACAAAGAAGGAGGAGCTATCCAGGAAGATGGGGGACATTGAGGAGCTGTGTAACATGACGGATCCACTGACTGTCCTACAGGAATCAGACACAGGTGACTTGTGTGATACTGAGGATGGAGATGATGAGGACAGAGAGAGACATGATAAACTCCTCCATGATGGAGGGGATCTGGATGTGGCGGGGATCTCACACACCTTACACACAGGTTTATCTGATATCATGTCTGGGGTAAATGCAGAGAAATGTCCAGGCACACATGTCTATCCACATTCTACTATAAAGAGAGAAGGCCACATCAATGCTGTACCAGCCAGGTTGTGCCACCAACCCACCCCCACCATACAACCATCCAGGCCACACACCCAACCCACCCCCACCATACAACCATCCAGGCCACACACCCAGCCCACCCCCACCATACAACCATCCAGGCCACAAACCCAACCCACCCCCACCACACAACCATCCAGGCCACAAACCCAACCCACCCCCACCATACAACCATCCAGGCCACACACCCAACCCACCCCCACCATACAATGCTCACACCGTCAGGCTGGAGGACCAAATATTGGGGCTGTACCGCAAACATCGGTGGTGTCGGAGTTTACAGACATATTACTAGATGTGAGGACAGCTGGTAATCATCTACATATATCCGAGGACAGGAAAATTGTGTCCTACCTACCACGTCATATGTGCCCAGAAACACCAGAGAGATTTCGGTGTCCTCAGGTGATGAGCAGTCAGAGTTTCTCCTCGGGGAGACATTACTGGGAAGTGGATGTTGGGGGGTCAAGGATCTGGATAGTCGGGATGTGTTACCCCAGTATAGACAGGAGAGGAGATCTAGCAGAGGTTGGAAATAATAAGAAGTCCTGGGGTTTGGAGAGGTGGAATGGTAATCCGTACTTTGTGATACATGACGGGAAGGAGCTCCCAATATTCCGTGGTGTCTCCAGTAACAGAGTCAGGATAGTTCTAGATTATGAGGCCGGGCGGCTCTCTTTTTATGATCTGTGTGACCCGATGCGACATCTCTACACCTTCACCACCACCTTCACTGAGCCCCTCCATGCTGGGGTATATATAGGAGATGGGCATATAAAGATATGTGGGGGGGAATCCGAGGTAAGAAATCTGCCCAGAGACTGGAGACATCGCATAATGGAGAAACTGATTGGTGCAATAATCCGCCAATAGGGGGAAGCAGAGGACAAACAACATGAGTGATTTATGTATAAAGCTGGAGGTTCCGGGGCCGTCATCTTCATCCTAAACCTCACTTCACCACATAGTGTGTCACTGACCAGGAACAAGCATGCATGAGGGCAGAGTGTTCAGACTTCACTGGCTGCATGCTTGTTCTGGGTCAGTGAACATACTAGGTAGTGGATTGGGATGACAGCTCTGGAGCCTTCAACTTTTAAAGCGTATCTACAGCCAAATTTATTTTTGCTTTGGGTGTACTGGAGATTAGAACCTTTGTTGGGATTTTGCTGCCATCTAAGGCTCCATTAGAGAGATTTCCCCTCACTTCCTGTCCTGGTGACAATATTTTACCAGACAGGAAGTGAGTGGAAATCTCCATCAGCAACATGGAGAAATAAAAAAATCAGGACAGGAAGTGAGGGGAAATTTTTCTAATGGCGCCCCAGATAACAGTAAAAAGTCAACAAAGGTTCTAATTTCCAGTACACCCAAACATTGTGCTAGTCTTGTTCCTATTGGTTATGATATAGAGGGGCGGGGATTGTGGACAGGTGGCGGGGGGTTATACAGTCTCAGGAAGTGGAAATCTTCGGCTCTGTATATGGGAATATTGATCAATGATTGGATATAGATAGAATGATGGGAGGGATTGGAAGATGACTACAATCACTATTAACCCCTTCAGTCCCGGCACCTCTATGATCCTTATGGAGCCCAGCAATTGTTCCATTTCCTCTATGGCCCTATTCATCTGATAAAGAGAAATAATTCTCCTATGATTTACTAATGATGAAATGACATGACTAAGTGCTCAGGGGCGGACTGACAACTCATGGGGCCCCTGGGCAAAAGGAGAAGACTATGGGGCCCCTGGGCAATAGGAGGTTATGGGGCCCCCAGGCAATAGGAGATTATGGGGCCCCCAGGCAATAGGAGATTATGAGGCTCCCAGGCAATAGATTATGGGGCCACACTGTATACACACACACATACAGTATACACACACAGACACACAGAATACACATACACACACTGAAAAGGTACTGGAGAGGTGGGGCAGCTATAATCTTGTGTTTCAAAAAAAAAACAGATTTTTACATACAGTCCCTGGTTTTATTGAGGCTGGCAACCCTGATGGGGCCCCTTAGTGGCATGGGGCCCTCGGGCAAGTGCCCGAATGGTCAGTCAGCCCCTGTAAGTGCTTATATGCTAATGTGAGGTTCTTTATATAATACCAGGTTCTCTGTCTAGAATGACTTTACAGAAAGATGTTATTAGAACAAATTGTTGTTCTCCGGGTTCCTTGGAAGGTCTTGTTGGGGAACATAGAGACAGTTGGTCTCCTTCTTCTACAATGAGGGATTTGGGAGTCTGGAGGTGGGACAAGCTGATAAGGTGTTCAGAGATAACAGAAATGAATGTCTCTTGTAATGAATGATGTGCTGCTTGTACAAATTCTTCAGTGAATGATTCCATCTGTAAAATGTTGATGTTTGGGACGGTCCTCCATGACAACTGTCCAGGATTGGAGGGTAAAAGCCTCCTGTACGATGAAGAGGTCAGATCCTTGGTCCACCGGCCATGTCTAAGGATCTCCGCGCACCTTCATCTCTCTACTTTTTTAATCTTTACTTTTACTTTGTAACTCTTCTCTTCTAAATAAACTTCCAGAACCTTCACCGGAATCAGAGGTCTTTATTTCTTCATCACATTCCACAAGAACTTTTTAATCCTGATGGAACACATCCATCATTTTATTGGGACACACAAGGCTTCCTATGGTCAGGATTGTCTTACAAAGATATGTGTGTGGGGGTTTTATTCAATAAAAAAAAAAAAGGGACATAGAGACCCGTAGAAATTTTCGCAACTTCAACTGACCACCTCTATGACAAAATCTCTCCCCTGTCCTGCCCCAACCAAGCCACGTCCATCTACAATAAATCCCTGTCCTCCACCCTGGACAAGCTCGCTCCCCTCACTACACGCAGAATCAGGCCTCGACCCCCTACAATCCTGGCAAACAGATGACACTAAAATTCTCAAAAAACGTAGTTGCGCTCTTGAGTGTCGGTGGCACAAGACTAAGTCTCTCAAAGACTTCAACCAATACAAATCTGCCCTCCAAAAATACTATTCTTTCCTCCACACTGCCAAGCAAACCTATTTTACAGCTCTTATTAACACTTTCTCATCCAGTCCTCGTAAACTCTTCTCTGCCTTCAACTCTCTACTTTGTCCTCCACCGCCTCCCTCACTGACTTACTCACTGCCCAGGAAATCGCTAATCACTTCAAAAACAAGATTGATACAATCTGCGATGAAATCTCCACTCTGCAGGTATCTCCCCCAGCTAAGACCCCATGTCAACAGATACAACTGACACTCCCCCTATTCAAATCTACTACTCCAGACGAAGTTGCTAAACTCCTTTCTATCCCCCACCTATCCACCTATCCCCTGGACCCTATTCCCTCTCATATGCTATGGTCGCCCTCTGACTCCATCCTACACTCTCTAACCCACATCTTCAATCTCTCCCTCACCTCTGGCATCTTCCCCAATGCTCTAAAACATGCAGTGGTCACCCCCATACTTAAAAAGCCGTCCTTGGACCCTACCAATGTTAACAACCTACGCCCTATCTCCTTGCTCCCCTTTTCCTCTAAACTCCTTGAACGCCTGGTTTACAACCAACTGAGTGACCACCTCATTAAAAACAACCTTCTTGATCCCCTTCAATCTGGATTTCGCCCTCAACACTCCACAGAAACTGCTCTTTTAAAACTCACAAATGACCTACTAACTGCAAAAACCAACATACACTATTCTGTACTCCTACTTCTGGATCTTTCAGCTGCCTTTGACACGGTTGACCACCCCCTCCTCCTCAATAAATTTTACTCCCTCGGTCTCCATGACTGTGCTCTTCAGTGGCTCTCATCCTACCTATCCCAACGCACCTTCAGTGTCACTTACAATTCTACTTCCTCCACTCCTCTTCTCTTCTCTGTTGGGGTCCCCCAAGGTTCTGTTCTTGGACCTCTTTTATTTTCAATCTACACCTCTTCCCTGGGTCAGCTGATAGCCTCTCGTGGCTTTCAATATCATTTCTACGCTGACGACACACAAATCTATCTCTCCACCCCTCAACTCACTCCATCAGTCTCCTCACACCTCACTAACTTACTAACAGACATATCTGTATGGATGTCACACCACTTCCTCAAACTCAACTTGTCCAAAACCGAGCTTATAATATTTCCTCCCCCACGTGCCTCTTCCCCTGACTTCTCTGTCAAGAGCGATGGCAAAACCATCCACCCGTGCCCACATGTCAGGGTGCTAGGTGTTATCCTGGATTCTGAACTCTCCTTTCGGTCCAACATCCAATCACTTTCCAAAGCTCAACCTCAACCTCTGCAACATTTCCAAACTACGTCCCTTTCTAACCAACGAAACCACAAAGCTCCTGATTTACTCTCTGGTTATCTCTCGCCTTGACTACTGCAACTCCCTCCTCATTGGCTTACCTTTAAATAGACTCCTCCCCCCTTCAGTCCATCATGAATGCGACTCATCCACCTTACAAACCGCTCAGTGTCTGCTACCCCTCTCTGCCAATCCCTCCACTGGTCTCCATTCAGTGTCCTCCACCCCTCTCTGCCAATCCCTCCACTGGTCTCCATTCAGTGTCCTCCACCCCTCTCTACCAATCCCTCCATTAGTCTCCATTCAGTGTCTGCTACCCCTCTCTGCCAATCCCTCCATTGGTCTCCATTCAGTGTCTGCTACCCCTCTCTGCCAATCCCTCCACTGGTCTCCATTCAGTGTCCTCCACCCCTCTCTGCCAATCCCTCCATTGGTCTCCATTCAGTGTCCTCCACCCCTCTCTGCCAATCCATCCACTGGTCTCCATTCAGTGTCTGCTACTCCTCTCTGCCAATCCCTCCATTGGTCTCCATTCAGTGTCCTCCACCCCTCTCTGCCAATCCCTCCACTGGTCTCCATTCAGTGTCCTCCACCCCTCTCTGCCAATCCCTCCATTGGCTGCCACTCGCCCAACGAATTAAATTCAAAATACTAACAATAAGTTACAAATCCATCCACAACTCTGTGCCCAGCTACATCCCTACTAGCCTAGTCTCAAAATACCAACCTAATCACCATCTCCGTTCCTCCCAAGACCTCCTGCTCTCTAGCTCCCTCATCACCTCCTCCCATATCCACCCCCA
>JBBGZY010003809.1:0-10000 GCA_037952925.1 Lithobates clamitans
AAACGGCTTTCAGAACCCGTTTCGGACACTACGAATACCTCGTCATGCCCTTTGGTCTATGCAATGCCCCCGCCACGTTCCAGCATCTAGTCAATGACGTGTTTAGAGATTTCCTGGACATCTTTTTAATTGTCTATCTGGATGACATTCTAATCTTCTCCAGTTCACTTGAGCAGCACAGGGAACATGTCCGTAAAGTCCTGATCCGACTCCGTTTGCACAGACTGTATGCTAAGGCGGAAAAGTGCGAATTCGAACAGCAGGAGATCCAGTTTTTGGGATTGGTAATCTCTCCAACCGGCATCAAAATGGACCCTCAGAAGGTATCTGCTGTGTTAGAGTGGCCTGCTCCCATGGACAAAAAAGGTGTACAACGCTTCATTGGGTTCGCAAACTTCTATAGGAAGTTCATTAGGGGGTTTTCTGCTATTATATCCCCCATCACGCAGCTGACCAAGCAGAATTCCCGTTTCCATTGGAACTCAGAAGCCCAGAGAGCCTTTGAGGAATTAAAGAAACGATTTACATCAGCTCCGATCCTCAGCCATCCGGATCCATCCTTACCTTTTATCCTGGAGGTTGATGCATCCGAAGTAGCCGTGGGTGCTGTTATTTCCCAACGACAAGGCAACAAGGACTTGATGCACCCCGTAGGGTTCTTTTCCAGGAAACTTTCACCTGCAGAGCGGAACTATGATGTGGGGGATCGAGAGCTACTCGCTATCAAGACAGCTTTGGAGGAATGGAGGTACTTGCTAGAAGGTGCAGTTCACCCAGTACTGATTTACACAGACCACAAGAATCTCGAGTACTTAAGGTCCGCCAAGAGGTTAAAACCCAGACAGGCCCGTTGGGCTCTATTTTTCACTCGATTCTGTTTCCATATTACCTATCGGCCCGGATCCAAGAATGTAAAACCGGACGCGCTGTCGCGCATGTTCGATAACCCTAAAGACTCTTCGGTACCTGACACTATCTTGCCGGCAAATAGCTTTCTCCTTCTTCAGACAGACCTTCTGTCCATGATCAGAGAAGCATCTCCAGAACCTTCAAGCCTTCAGGGATCCTCTTTAACACCTCGTGATGGACTTTTGTGGAGAGGAAGTCAAATTTTTGTACCAGAGAGTGCCCGAGTCAAGGTGCTGACACTTCTGCATGACCACCCACTTGCGGGACATTTTGGGGTACGTAAGACCCTTGAGCTGGTGCAGCGCACTTTTTGGTGGCCTAACCTAAAAGAATTCTGCAAAACATACGTCAACTCATGTTCTGTCTGCATCCAGAATAAAACTCCTAGGAACAGAGCTTGGGGTTTGCTGAGACCATTACCTATACCAGATAGGCCCTGGAGGATGATAGCGATGGACTTTATAGTAGAACTGCCTTGCTCAGAAGGATGTTCGGCGATCCTTGTGGTGGTCGACCGACTATCCAAAATGGCCCACTTCGTGGCCCTAAAGGGAACACCTTCTGCTGTGGAGACGGCCCGTGTATTCATCAAGGAGATTGTCAGGTTACATGGAATCCCTGCAAATATAGTGTCCGACAGAGGGGTGCAATTCACATCACGTTTTTGGAGAGCACTTTGTGAGATCCTGAAAATTGAATTAGCCCTGTCCTCAGCATACCATCCCCAAACAAATGGGCAGACTGAAAGGACAAATCAGACTCTAGAGCAGTACATAAGGTGTTTTACATCTTTTGTACAAGATAATTGGGTATCTCTGCTGCCCCTAGCGGAATTCGCTTACAACAATGCCAGCCACTCTGCTACCGGTCAATCCCCTTTCTTTTCCAACTATGGTTTTCATGCATCTTTTTTACCAGATTTTCTTTCAGAATCTCCAGTTCCAGCGGTCCAGGACACAGTGCAGTTCCTTAGCCATAATAACCAGATCTTACGGGAAGCAATATCCAAGGCACAAGCGGACAACAAGAGGTTCTTTGATCAGAAAAGGAGAGGAGACCTAAACCTTCAGCTTGGTGACAAGGTATGGCTGTCTACTGATAATATTAGATTAACCTGTCCCTCTAAGAAGCTTGCTCCTAAGTTCATTGGGCCCTTCCCTGTGAAAAGAAAAATTAATGAGGTGTCCTATGAACTGTGTCTACCTGATTCACTCAAGATTCACCCTGTGTTTCACGTGTCACTCTTGAAACCTGCTGTAGATGACCCTTTTCCTGACAGGGGCACCAGGGTCCCTGAACCGGTTCTGGTGGACGGCAATGAGGAATATGAAGTGGAGGCCATCCTTGATTGCAGGAAGAGAGCTGGGCAAGTACAGTTTTTGATTAAATGGAAGGGGTATGGGCCTGAAAATAATTCATGGGAACCTGATTGTAATATCCATGCCAGACGTCTAATCCATGCTTACTTCTCTGCTCATCCTGAAAAGAAGGGTATTCTGGGCATCCGGAGGCTGCCCGTTGGGAGGGGGCAATGTCAGGGGCATATCAGTGGCCGCCGGGCAAATATGCGTGCACACAGGTGCACAAGAAGCTCTTCCAGGGCAATTCTGCTCAATTCCCCACCAGGGGGCGCCGGAGCGCTCCCGCGTGTGGCCGTGCGCGCGTTCGCGCGTGCGCGCGCCCGTTCGCGCTAGCGCTGTTTGGCGCCAAAGCGCCTTTAAAAGGATGACAGGTGCTTCTGTCAGATGCTGTTTGTCTGCAGCTCTGTACCTGCGTTCCTGTTTTCCGTTTGATTTGTGTTTACCTGTGACCCGGCTACGTCTGACTACTCTCCAGTCTCCAATCCGACCCGGCTTGCCTGACCTTGCTTATTTTGATCATCTGTTGCCGAATCTCTGCCTGCCTGACTACTCTTGGATCACCCCTTTGCCATACCTGCCTGATCTCCTGCTGAAACGGACTGTCTGACTTGCTTCTGCCTGTGTCCTGGGACGCTGCTTCCAGCCTGCCTGTCAAGCACCCTGCCGCTGCCTTCTCAGCTACCTGCCTGTCTACCAGCCTGCATCCGCATACCTGCATCCGCAGCTCAGCCATCCCTGAGGGACATTCTTCCAGATCATCATCTGCTTCTGCTGGAACCGCATCAGGCCCTCCTACCCACTGTGCTCAGGAGACTACTGTCCCCACTCCAGTGGCTCCTGAACCAGCGCTTAAGAGAGGTCTCCTTCTACCAGTCAGGCTCAACTACCAGGTACCTTACAGTTCCTCACCTTCAGATATTAGGGTTTATTAGAATTAGGTCAACAATGGCAACCATCAGCTTGTCCTGGTATTGTGCTACTTTAATGCCACATGGCAGCCAGAAAGGCCCGATTGTCTAATCAAGCCCCTTCCACGCCCCCGCGATTCCTCACCCTCAGAGGTTCATGAATTAAGGCTTCCGTGGGTGCTCAACCTGTGGCCCTCCAGCTGTTTCGGATCTACAAGTCCCATCATGCCTCAGACTTTGGGACCCATGCTTTTAACTGTCAGCCTGGCAATGCCTCATGGGACCTGTAGTTGCTCAACGGCTGGACGGTCACAGGTTGAGCAGCCATGATTGAAGCCAACAATGGCTACCTATCAGCCTCTCTTAGCATTGTGCCTTTAAAGCTATAGGACAGCCAGAAAGACCTGACACTAACCACGCACCCACCACCCATGCCTCGCCCCCACAGTTCCTCACCTTCAGATAAGGCTATCAGTTTCTCTCAGTAATTTTAGGGTATGACAGCAAGAATAGACTCTAACCATATCCCAGCCCCTCCCCTGCAGCTCCTCACCAGAGTGTAATGAATTAACTCCTCCCCCGCAGTTCCTCATCTTCAGATAGTCATGAATTAGGTCAACAGTGGCAAGCCAACGGTTTCACTCAGTATTATGCTACTTTAACACCATCCAGAATGGCCCGATTCTCTATCCACGCCCCCACCACCTTAGCTTTGCTGCTGCAGTTCTGAACCTTCATATTGCCGTTCTATTGATTTCTCTCAGTATTTGAGTAACTTAAGGCTATGGAAGCCAGAATGGACTCTAACCACACCCCCACTTTTCCAGTCCCTCCCCTGCATTACCTCACCAGAGAGTAAATTAAAAAACCCGTCCCCCATGGTTGCTCACCTTCAGATAGTTCTATCAATTTCTCTCAGTAATTTAAGGGTATGGAGACCAAAATGGACATCACCATCCCCTGAGAGTAATGAATTAACTCCTCCCCCATGGTTCCTCACCTTCAGATAGTTCTATCAGTTTCTCTCAGTAATTTAAGGGTATGGCAGACAGAATGGATCCTCTAACCACAGCTCAACCATCCCAGTCCCTCCCCTGCAGTTCCTCACCAGAGAGTAGTGAATTAACTCCTCTCCCCATGGTTCCTCACCTTCAGATGTTCATGAATTAGAGCAACAAATCGGTTTCACTCAGTATTGTGCTACGTTAACCTTATCCAGAATGGCCGGACTCTTTAACCACGTCCCTTCTACGCTAGCTCTGCGGTTCTGCACCTTTATATCGCCGTTCTATCGATTTCTCTCAACCTACTGGCTTCTCTCAAAATTGGAGTACTTTACTATATGACAGCAAGTGTGGGCTGAAACTCTAACCACCCCCCACACTACTTTAAGGCTACTCTCTCCATATTCTCTCATCATGCTCCTTCAATCCTACATCCGCCCGCACGGTTCTGCACCTTCAGATCGCCATTCTACCGATTTCTCTCAGCATCAGAGTAATTTAAGGCTACGACAGCCAGAATAGACTCTAACCACACTCCCACCTTTCCAGTTGCTCACCAGAGAGTTCTGAATTAGCTCCGCCCTATGGTTCCCCATACTGAGATATTCATGAATTAGGCCAACGACAGCCTACTGGCTTCTCTGTGTATAGTAGTACTTTACAATTGGAGGAGCTTGATCGGCTGATGAAGGAAGAGAGGTGTTTGTACTACAGGCTAAGGACGGGGAGAACACTGGGAATCGTAGCTGCAGATTCAGTCTCCAGGTGACACTATCACCCCCCTCCCCCCCCTTTTGCTGTCCATAAATTCATCAAGGCTTGTTTTTATTGTACTTTATGTGAGTGTACATCTATGTGGGATTTTAAGTTTAATAAACCTGTTTTAAAACATTATCACACCATTGCAAGTTTCCATTGTCTTTCACGCGTGTTATATATGAGGAGATTGCTGGCAGTCAAAAGGAAATTGGCTTGTGATGAGGAGAAAGGAGTGATCTTTGTAGCAGCATTTAAGCCATAACTAACCACTACACGAAAGAGGACCCATAGTAGGATCTTCCCAAGCTAATATTATTTATCACACGTTTTTTTAAAAAGCCCTAAAGGTGAGGGTACACCTGGTGGAGGGGGGGGGGGGGTGTGCACACCTGCATGAAGACATCACCATCACGGTTTATTATGTTTGGACTGTTGCAATACTAAGGGTTTTTTTTTTGTGCAATACACGGAGTGTGTGCACTTTCCCTATATATAGTTTTTGGACATTGCATTAAGATTTTATTTTTTTGCTCTATGTTTATGTTTGTATAATGGACTTTTTATATTATTGAGGATTTCTGTGCATCACACGAAGTACATGCACTTTAATTGTATTTTATGTTTTTTTTCACCTTATAGGATATATGCACGAGTTATTAGTTTTATATTCATTTTTTTTAAATTTAATTTACATTTAGCGCCGCACTTTAGGTATATCAACGACAGCCTGGCTTCTCGGAGTATAGCAGTACTTTACAATATGGTAATCAGTGTGGGCTGATCCTCTAACCACACCCCCATGTTTCCAGCACGTCCCCTGCAGAGACTTCTGAATTAGCCCCACCCCTGCAGTTCCTCATATTGAGATATTCATGAATTAGGTCAACAATGATAGCCTACTTGCTTCTCTCAGTATTGGAGTATTTTACTTTGACAGTCAGTGTGGGCTGAATCTTTAACCACACCCCCCCACCTTTCCAGTTCCTCACCAGATAGTCCCGAATTAGCTCCGCCCCTACAGTTCCTCATATTTAGATATTCATGAATTAGGCCAACAATGACAACCTACTGGTTTCTCTCAGTATTGGAGTATTTTACTACATGACAGTCAGTGTGGACTGAATACTGAATCTCTAGTCACGCCCCCCCCCCCCGTGGTCCCTCATTAAGATATTTATGCATTAGACCAACAATGACAGCATAATGGCTTCTCTCAGTATTGGAGTACTTTACAATTTGACAATCAGTGTGGGCTGATTCTCTAACCACGCCCCCACATTTCCAGCACCTCCCTTGCAGTTCCTCACCAGAGACTTCAGAATTAGCCCCGCCCCTACGGTTCCTCATATTGATATGCATTAATCAGGACTATTGGCTTCTCTCAGTATTGGAGTACTTTACTATAGGACAGTCAGTGTGGACTGAATCTCTAGTCACGCCCCCATCACCCCTTAGCACCGCCCACCACGGTCCCTCATTGAGTTATTTATGCATTAGACCAACAATGACAACCTAATGGCTTCTCTCAGTATTAGAGTACTTTACAATTTGACAGTCACTGTGAGCCGATTCTCTAACCACGCCCCCAGTTTCCAGCACCTCCCCTGCAGTTCCTCACCAGAGGACCTCTAAATTAGCCCCGCCCCTACGGTTCCTCATATTGAGATATGCATAAATTAGGCCAACAGTGACAACCTATTGGCTTCTCTCAGTAATGGAGTACTTTATTATATGACAGTCAGTGTGGGCTGATCCTCTAGTCACGCCCCCGCGGTCCCCCATTGAGATATTCATGCATTAGGCCAATGGCAGCCTACTGGCTTCTGTCAGTATTGGAGTGCTTTACAATATTACAGTGTTGGCTGATTCAATAACCACGCCCCCACCACTCCTGGCCCCGCCCCCGCGGTCCCTCACCTTGAGATAGTCGTTCTCGGAGCGCAGCTCCTCCATCTCCCTCAGGAGCCCCTCGGTGGCCCCGTCTAGGATGTCCTCGGTCAGGTCGGAGAAGGCCATGGAGGTGCTGAGCTGCATCCGGCTGGACGTCTCCTCGCTGCTCCCCCGGCTGCTGCTGTTCTCCTCCGAGGCACACGACCCCTCCGAGCTGCTGTCCGTGCCCCGGGCCCCCCGGCCCGCCTTGCCGCCCTTCCCCCCGGAGGGACGGGATTGGCCCCCCACCGGCTTCTTGGCAGTCCCGGGAGAGGGCAGCGGGCGGCGGGGCCCGGGAGGGATGACCGACAGGGAGACCGGAGAACCTCGGCGAGCCTTGGACAGGGACCAGCCGCTCAGCTCCTTGGGGCGGGCCGGGGACGGAGCCCGGTTCAGCTTCTTCTTCTTCTCCGGTAACGGCGGAGGGGCTCCCCCTCCGGGCCCCGCCGGCTCCATTGCCGCTTCCCCGTCTCCACACAGCACAACCGGAGCGCGAGCCGCCCGCATCTCCCCCCCGCCCGGCTCTGTCAGTGGTCCTGCCCGGCGCGTGCCTCTGTATAACGGACGGTGATGTGTCTCCTGTGCGCATCGGACTCATCTACTTACTGGGAGGAGGAGGGGGGGAGGACCCAGAGATGGGAGGAGGAGAGGACACATCCTGCAGCAGCCACAGGCATCGGTATTGTCAGGGAGATGGAGGCGGGGACTAGACATGTGTAGTCACCGCCCCTTTCCTCACACCCACCTATCACGGGCTCAGGATGAGGGATCCGAATCCTACACTGAAGCCACAAGTCCTCCAACACAATGGGAGTTATTTACTATAACTGGAGAGTTCATTACCCAGTGCAGCTCTTCAAAGAAACCAATCAGCTTCCAGCTTTTATTGTCCAATCTTAAATGAACAAACTGAAGTTAGAAGCTGATTGACTACTATGAAGAGCTGCACCAGATTTTACACCCTCCAGTTTTAGTAATCAGCCCCATAATCACAGAGTGTGTCCCCCCCCATTCCAGAGTGTCCCCCCCATTCCATAGTGTCCCCCCATTCTAGAGTGTTCCCCCCCATTCCAGAGTGTCCCCTCATTCCAGATGTTTCCCCCTCCCATTCCAGAGTCTCCCCTCCATTCCAGATGTTTCCCCCTCCCATTCCAGAGTGCCCCCCCATTCCACAGTGTCTCCCCATTCCAGATGCCCCCCCCATTCCATAGTGTCCCCCCATTCTAGAGTGTTCCCCCCCATTCCAGAGTGTCCCCTCATTCCAGATGTTTCCCCCTCCCATTCCAGAGTCTCCCCTCCATTCCAGATGTTTCCCCCTCCCATTCCAGAGTGCCCCCCCATTCCACAGTGTCTCCCCATTCCAGATGCCCCCCCCATTCCATAGTGTCCCCCCATTCTAGAGTGTTCCCCCCCATTCCAGAGTGTCCCCTCATTCCAGATGTTTCCCCCTCCCATTCCAGAGTCTCCCCTCCATTCCAGATGTTTCCCCCTCCCATTCCAGAGTGCCCCCCCATTCCACAGTGTCTCCCCATTCCAGATGCCCCCCCCATTCCAGAGTGTCCCCCCATTCCAGATGTTTCCCCCTCCCATTCCAGAGTGTCCCCCCATTCCAGAGTCTCCCCCCCCATTCCAGATGTTTCCCCCCATTCCAGAGTGTCCCCCCATTCCAGATGTTTCCCCCTCCCATTCCAGAGTGTCCCCCCATTCCAGAGTCTCCCCCCCCATTCCAGATGTTTCCCCCCCATTCCAGAGTGTCCCCCATTCCAGATGTTTCCCCCTCCCATTCCAGAGTCTCCCCCCATTCCAGATGTTTCCCCCTCCCATTCCAGAGTGCCCCCCCATTCCACAGTGTCCCCCCATTCCAGATGCCCCCCCCATTCCAGAGTGTCCCCCCATTCCAGATGTTTCCCCCTCCCATTCCAGAGTGCCCCCCCCATTCCAGATGTTTCCCCCTCATATTCCAGAGTGCCCCCCCATTCCAGATGTTTCCCCCCCATTCCAGATGTTTCCCCCTCCCATTCCAGAGTGCCCCCCATTCCAGATGTTTCCCCCCCATTCCAGAGTGCCCCCCATTCCAGAGTGCCCCCCCATTCCAGATGTTTCTCCCCCCATTCCAGAGTGTCCCCCCATTCCAGAGTGTCCCCCCCATTCCAGATGTTTCCCCCCCATTCCAGAGTGCCCCCCCCCATTCCAGATGTTTCTCCCCCATTCCAGAGTGTCCCCCCCCCCATTCCAGAGTGTCCCCCCCATTCCAGATGTTCCCCCCTCCCATTCCAGATGTTTCCCCCTCCCATTCCAGAGTGCCCCCCCATTCCAGATGTTTCCCCCCTCCCTTTCCAGAGTGACCCCCATTCCATAGTGTCCCCCCATTCCATAGTGTCCCCCCATTCCATAGTTCCCCCCATTCCAATTTGCCCCCCCCCCCAATTCCAGAGTGTCCCCCCCATTCCAGACTGCCCCCCATTCCAGAATCATTCCAGAGTGTCCCCCATTCCAGAGTGTCCCCCTCCCATTCCAGTGTGCCCCCCCCATTCCAGAGTGTCCCCCTCCCATTCCAGAGTGCCCCCCCATTCCAGAGTGTCCCCCTTCCATTCCAGAGTGTCCCCCTGCACATTATGTCCCTCTATATACCTGTTGCACGAGTTGGTTTGTTAGCAGCCGCCAGCATCATAGCAACCATTGACACAGCCCTATTCAGATGACATCAGCAGGAATCCCTGCCCATTGTTTACATACAGCTGTAGATTAGGGCCATGCCATGGAAGCAACATTGGTTTCTAGGATGCAGGCTGCTGCCTGGTCAACTGATGAATATAAACAAAGGGGCGGGGATGCTGCCTGATGTTATCTGAATGGGGCTGAGGCTTTGTCAGTGGTTGCTAGGATGCCGGCTGCTGCCTGGTCAACAGATGAATGTAAACCAAGGGACGGGGATGCTGGCTGATGTTATCTGAATGGGGCTAAGGCTGTGTCAGTAGTTGCTAGGATGCAGGCTGCTGTCTGGTCAACATATGAATATTAATAAAGGGGCGGGGATGCTGGTTGATGTTATCTGAATGGGGCTGAGGCTGTGTCAATGGTTGCTAGGATGCCGACTGCTGCCTGGTCAACAGATGAATATAAACAAAGG
>JBBGZY010003809.1:12500-48775 GCA_037952925.1 Lithobates clamitans
AACATTCCCATAGACACACTCCTAAAGGGTGGGCCAACTCAATATTGAACCCTACAGATTAAGACGCCATTAAAGTTCATGTGTGTGTAAAGGCAGGTGTCCCAATACTTTTGGTCATGCCCCGCCCTCTTTTACATTTCCTTCATTTATGAGGGGGGATATTCTGATAGGGGAGGGTGTGATTGCAAACAAGTGGGGTGTCTATTTAATGTTTTGAAGGTATAAAGATTGGTCGGATTTGTTTATTTTTGTTTTCCTATGTTGTTATGCACATTTTGTATGGCAATGATGTTATGTCAATGCTTTTGAGTTGGTGAGGCAGCTGTCCCCCCCATCCAACACATGTAGCCCAATTCCATATGGGGCTTTTTTTGTCAACTTATGGCTAATAGTAATACAGTGTATATACAGTATCTCACAAAAGTGAGTACACCCCTCACATTTTTGTAAATATTTTATCATATCTTTTCATGTGACAACACTGAAGAAATGACACTTTGCTACAATGTAAAGTGGTGAGTGTACAGCTTGTATAACAGTGTAAATTTGCTGTCCCCTCAAAATAACTCAACACACAGCCATTAATGTCTAAACCGCTGGCAACAAAAGTGAGTACACCCCTAAGTGAAAATGTCCAAATTGGGCCCAAAGTGTCAATATTTTGTGTGGACTCCATTATTTTCCAGCACTGCCTTAACCCTCTTGGGCATGGAGTTCTCCAGAGCTTCACAGGTTACCACTGGAGTCCTCTTCCACTCCTCCATGACGACATCACGGAGCTGGTGGATGTTAGAGACCTTGTGCTCCTCCACCTTCCATTTGAGGATGCCCACAGATGGTCAACAGGGTTTAGGTCTGGAGACATGCTTGGCCAGTCCATCACCTTTACCCTCAGCTGTGTTTGGGGTCGTTATCATGTTGGAATACTGCCCTGCAGCCCAGTCTCCAAAGGGAGGGGATCATGCTCTGCTTCAGTATGTCACAGTACATGTTGGCATTCATGGTCCCCTCAATGAACTGTAGCTCTTCAGTGCCGGCAGCACTCATGCAGCCCCAGACCATGACACTCCCACCACCATGCTTGACTGTAGGCAAGATACATTTGTCTTTGTACTCCTCACCTGGTTGCCACCACACACTCTTGACACCATCCGAGCCAAATAAGTTTATCTTGGTCTCATCAGACCACAGGACATGGTTTCAGTAATCCATGTCCTTAGTCTACTTGTCTTCAGCAAACTGTTTGCGGGCTTTCTTGTGCATCATCTTTAGAAGAGGCTTCCTTCTGGGACAACAGCAATGCAGACCAATTTGATGCAGTGTGTGCCGTATGGTCTGAGCACTTACAGGCTGACCCCCCACCCCTTCAACCTCTGCAGCAATGCTGACAGCACTCATACCTCTATTTTCCAAAGACAAGCTCTGGATATGACACTGAGCACGTGCACTCAACTTTTTTTACCGACCATGGCGAGGCCTGTTCTGAGTGGAACCTGTCCTGTTAAACCACTGTATGGGTCTTGGCAATCTTCTTATAGCCTAGGCCATCTTTATGTCGGGCAACAATTTTTTTTTCAGATCCTCAGAGAGCTCTTTGCCATGAGGTGCCATGTTGAACTTCCAGTGACCAGTATGAGAGAGTGAGAGAGCAATAACACAAAATTTACCACACCTGCTCCCCATTCACACCTGAGACATTGTAACACTAATGAGTCACATGACACGGGGGGGGGATGGCTAATTGGGCCCAATTTGGACATTTTCACTTAGGGGTGTACTCACTTTTGTTGCCAGAGCTTTAGACATTAATGGCTGTGTGTTGAGTTATTTTGAGGGGACAGGAAAGTTACACTGTTATACAAGCTGTACACTCACTACTTTACATTGTATCAAAGTGTCATTTCTTCAGTGTTGTCCATCATGAATGCTGCTGCCAGACTCATCTACCTTACAAACCGCTCAGTGTCTGCTACCCCTCTCTGCCAATCCCTCTATTGGCTGCCACTCACCCAACAAATTAAATTCAAAATACTAACAATAGGTTACAAAGCCATCCACAACTCTGCCTCCAGCTACATCACTAGCCTAGTCTCAAAATACCAACCTAATCGCCCTCATCGTTCCTCCCAAGACCTCCTGCTCTCTAGCTCCCTCATCACCTCCTCCCATATCCGCCTCCAGGACTTCTCCCGAGACTCGCCCATCCTCTGGAATTCCCTACCCCAATCTGTCAGACTGTCTCCAAATTTATCCACTTTTAGGCGATCCCTGAAAACTTTCCTCTTCAGAGAAGCCTATCCTGCCTCCATCTAACAACTGCACTATTTTCTCCATTAGCTCATCCCCCACAGCTATTACCCTTTTGTATAACTTGACCCTCCCTCCTAGATTGTAAGCTCTAACGAGCAGGGCCCTCTGATTTCTCCTGTATTGAATTGTATTGTAATTGTACTGTCTGCCCTTATGTTGTAAAGCGCTGCGTAAACTGTCGGCGCTGTATAAATCCTGTATTATAATAATAATATTATATATATATATATATATATATATATATATATATATATATAGGGAGAGAGTATAGTGTATATGTATAACAAGGGAACCACAGAAAGAGAAGTGTGTGCAGGATATGGTAAGAGGAGTCGGAAGACTCGCTGTAGTTAAAAACAAAATTGAAACCATCTCTCCTTTCTCTTGTCTGTTAGTCAATACAGTAAAAAAAAAAGGAGCTGAAAATATAAAACATACCCCATGCTGCCAAAATATCATATTCATGATTTTTTTTTATAACTTGTGTGACACAAGGGGAAAAACATACAAAAGGATATTGCCATTTAGTGCGGCATTGGCGGCATTTAGTGCGCCATTTATGGGCAGCATGGATTCCAAACGCGGCCCTGAACATACAAACATTTTACTGATTTTCCATGTATCCTTCTTCATATTATATCCCCTTCATCCAATACACATCTGCACCAGCTACTAAACAGAAGCCATTATAAATGCTAAAATAAGATTGGCTGATGTATTAACTTGTCTGTAGCCAGTTCTGCATGCAGTAGGAAGAGACATGCGGGAAGAGACTTGTTTTTGCTGACACACCGTCTAGGGAACAAAAGGGAAGCGACCCGAGACGCAGCCACCATGATTGCAAATCCTTCATTGCAAGGTCGCCCCCTGTCTTCATACAGAGGGTACAGCTCACATCCTTCATCTGGTAAATGGTCACCTGAGTGCAGAATTCTGTCTCTGTGTGCATTTTAGTATTAAATTGCAAAATATTAGACTGGATTCACACTACTGCGGTTGGGGCTTGTTCACACCTAGTTATCGGTATTCATCAATGCAGGCGTAACGCAAGGACATGCGGAAAACAGTGGTTCTCTATGTGCCCTGTTTACACAACGCCTGTGCATTAGTGTGCGTTGCATAAAAATGCGGCATCCTGAATGAGCAACATACAACTTCAATTTTTTTTTAGCTTATTCATCTCTATAATGATACATATATTACTACAATAATAGAGAATAGTTGCAAATAATGCAGCAAAAAAAGTAAAAAAATCTGATGATTACTAAAACTCAATTTTAAGGTAGTGACAACCAGGAACACCCGCGTGACACAGAGAAATAGAACTTAGAGGGAGAAAAGTACCAATTATTATTATTAGAGCTTCAAACACACTGATTTTGGGTAATGACTTAATGTGGTCGGTTTCATCCATCACACACACATACAGTATATACTCATCACAGCATACTCCTCCTTCATGTCTTTCTATTTTTACTTCTCTGTGTTTCTATACTATTTGTATATGTTACTATATATAGTACAGGAAGAAAAGTAACTATGGGCAAAAGGAAATCACTTTTCTCTAATCACTCATAGTGAGTGGGAATACTTTTTACAATATATACAGCAACAAAAAATACATTTTAGCACAATCAGAAAAAACCTTTGAGGTTTTAAAGTTGTTGTAAAGGCTCAAGGTTTTTTTTTGTTTTTTTTACCTTCATGCTTTCTATGCTTGAAGGTAAAAAAAACCTTCTCTTTACAGAAGTCCCCCAGACCCCCCTAATTCCATAGCTCCCAACTGTCCCTGATTTGGAGGGACTGTCCCTGATTTGGAACAAAGTCCCTCTGTCCCTCATTCCTCCTCAATTGCAGGGCCGGTGCTACCACTAGGCAAACAAGGCAGGCGCCTAGGGCGCACTTCTGCCTAGGGCGCACGGCCGCTGGCGTTCCTGCTCTCTTCTCTCTGCAGCAAGCAACTAATTCTCAGCATCAGCAGGCAGCCACTGCTCCGTTCGCACATAGTGTCAGAGGTGCAGCGGCGGCGGAGGACTGTGTCTGTGTCCTGGCTCCCGTATGAATGGAAGCAAGCAAACATTCATTGATGGGCATTGATGGGCGCTGGTAGGATGCATTGTTGGGTGCTGGTAGGCTGCATTGATTGGCACTGGGAGGCTGCATTGATTGGCACTGGGAGGCTGCACTTGATGGGTGCTGGCAGACTGCATTGATAGGCGCTGGTAGGCTGCATTGTTGGGTACTGGTAGGCTGCATTGATCGGCACTGGGAGGCTGCACTTGATAGGCGCTGGAGAGGATGCATTGATGGGCGCTGGCAGAATGCATTGATGGGCGCTGGCAGAATGCATTGATGGGCGCTGGTGAGGCAGCATTTGATGGGCGCTTCGTTAAAAAGGTGGGATATACATGGGCAGGGCAAAGGGGGTTGAGTCAGGGGTGGAGCCGGGGGGGGGGGGCAGAAAAATGAAGTTTCGCCTAGGGTGTCAAAAATCCTTGCCCATGCTCATTTGTCCCTCATTTTGGTCTAATCTATATAGTTGTATATAAAATTCACTTTTTATCTTTCAAAATGGGTTTCCCAGTGCCAAACCTGTCATCCAAATTCTACATTTCTGCATTGGTAATTTGTTGGAAAATGTCAACTGAGAAATTAATAAAAATGTAAAGTTGAAAAAAAAAAGACAGTATAAAGAAATAGTAGTGGTAAAAAAAAAAAGCACTTATGGGTTTATCCAATCATTTTTTGTATAATTCTCATTTAAAGGGGGCGTGGCAGGGGGGGTGTCCTCTGCCTACATTCTTTTGCTAAAAGGTGCCCCTCATTCCTGTCTCAGAAAGTTGGAAGGTATGTAATACTTATCCCATCATGATCCAGCGATGTGCACGAGAGCCTTGGCTCTCCGGGGACTCTCCCTCCTCATTGGCTGAGACAGCTGTTGTCAATCACAGCCAGTGAGCCAATGAGGAGAGAGAGAGGGGGTGAATGGACATACAGAGCAGTGGCTTGGGAGCGAGCCTGCTTGGGTGCCCCCATATCAAGCTGCTTGCTCTGGGGGAACTCGGCAGGGGTGAGGGGCCAAAAGCGCCAGTGGGGGGACTCAAAAAGAAGAGGAGGATCGGCGCTGCTCTGTGCAAAACCACTTTGACAGAGCAGGTAAGTATGACATGTTCATTATTTATTTTTTATTTTTTTATTGCCTTTGATATCGCTGTTTGCTCTCTGTGTCCCTATTGGGTAGATACCCCTCACTTCCTGTCCCTAAGCATTGGTCACTGAGATACAAAGTGAGGGGAAATCATCTCACTGAGAACAGAGAAATATTTAAAGTATAAGTTCACCTTTTCAGAAAGGATGTCTGAAGACTTCTGTGATCGATGACAACGATATCCTAGAAGCCTTCGGGATCTGATGAATGCGTCATTCATCTAGACGCCCGCAAGCAGAAGCAGCATGAAAATTTTAATAAAAAAGGTACTTTTACTTTTGAAAAAAAATATATACCCAAATCTTACATACAGTATATAGGAAGGTCAGGCTTCTGCTTTGTTTTACCCTAAAAAACAGATCCGTGTGAAAGGACCCTAATGCAGGGAATGTACATTTTAACAACAAATAAATAAAAAATGTCTTTAGCAGCAAAAGGGTTTCTTTTTTTTTCTATATGCCTCTTATAGAAAAGATTACATTGGTGTCTTTAAACAAAGCAATATTTAGAATATTTGGCAATTATCAGATCATCCCTCTATATACTTTAATTGGATCAGACAAAAAATCTTCCTGTCTGTGGGGGGGGGGGCAGTGTATTTTCTGTCTATACATACCCAGGGCTGCTGTTAGAAATAACGAGGGCCACATACAGCCTACCTACAGGGCCCCCTACCACCGCCTGAAAGTGACTGAGGACATAGATGTATCAGTCCCTTTCTCTGTAGCCTCAGCTGCACAGATGAATGAATAGGAAGCTCTCTGAGGCTTACTGCTCATTCACAAACTGAAACATAGTAAACAGAGTTTACTATGCTTCAGTTAAAGGAGTTGTAAAGGCAGAAGGTTTTTTATCTTAATGCATTCTATGCATTAAGATAAAAAAACCTGTGTGTAGCAGCCTCCTCAGCACTAATAACATACCGGAGCCCTATCTCTCTCCAGCGATGTCCACAAGTTTCTAAGCCACCCAGGACTCCCCTCCTGATTGGCTGAGACACAGCAGCGCCACCATTGGCTCCCGCAGCTGTCAATCAAAGTCAGTTACCCAATCAGGGGGGAGAAGGGGCAGGGCTCCATGTCTGAATGGACACACAGAGCTGTGACTCGGCTCGGGTACCCCCATAGAAAGCTCCTGGCTGTGGGGGCACTCGACAGGAGGGAGGAGCCAAAAGCAGCAAAGAGGGACCCGAGAAGAAGGAGGTAAGTATAACATGTTTTCACGGGTGGATCCGGGGGGGCAACTGGTCAATTGCCCCCCCCCTGAGAAATTAGATGCGGGTGAGAGAGCGGGCGGCTCAGCGAGCGGATGAGAGAGCGGGCGGGCCGGGCAGCTGAGCGGCTCGGCCGACGAGTGAGAGAGCTGGCAGCTGGGCAGGTGAGAGAGCAAGCGGGCCGGGCAGCTGGACGGCTGGCCAATCAGCGAGTCGTTGGGCGGGGGAGCAGAGAGATGACATCATCTCTCACTGCCAGCTCTGCAGTTCCGCCCTCACTGTGCAGGCAGCCACGGCAGCAGAGAGATTACATCATCTCTCCTGACTCTGGGACAGCTGTCCGCAACTTGTGACAGGTGACGTGGCAAGTGACAGTCCGAAACTTGTGGCAGGTGACGTGGCAAGTGACAGTCCGAAACTTGTGGCAGGTGACGTGGCAAGTGACAGTCTGAAACTTGTGGCAGGTGACGTGGCAAGTGACAGTCTGAAACTTGTGGCAGGTGACGTGGCAAGTGACAGTCTGAAACTTGTGGCAGGTGACGTGGCAAGTGACAGTCTGAAACTTGTGGCAGGTGACGTGGCAAGTGACAGTCCGCAACTTGTGGCAGGTGACGTGGCAAGTGACAGTCCGCAACTTGTAGCAGGTGACATGGCAAGTGACAGTCCGCAACTTGTGGCAGGTGACGTGGCAAGTGACAGTCCGCAACTTGTGGCAGGTGACGTGGAAAGTGACAGTCCGAAAGTTGTGGCAGGTGACGTGGCAAGCGACAGTCCGAAACTTGTGGCAGGTGACGTGGCAAGCGACAGTCCAAAACACACTCAGGGTTCCCACTGATTCTGCATTAAGGTGAGTTGAACTATTTCATTTTATATAACAATGTAATAATAGAAATAATGCGCTTGAATCATCCTGACACCATAAGAACCATGGTGCCGGGATGATTGAAGCGCCAACACCAGCCACTTCCCCGATAAATTTCCCGCAAAAAAAACGTATTTTCTGGCAGTGCCCCTCCCGAGACAAGACTCTGGATCCACCTCTGCATGTTTGTTATTGGAAAAAAAAGACTTTACAATCACTTTAGGAATGGACACAGGAGTGATTGGTACCAATCGCTCACTGTGTTCATTCAGGAATGGAAGGGACCAGTAAATGACATATCTACTGGCCCCTTCCCCCGCTCTCCATCCTGAAACATCCCCCTGTGTGCCCTCAGCTGCCAGCAGGAAAGGAGGGAAGCTGGCAGCATTGCGGGGGGGGGGAGGGGCACATAAGGGAGCCCGGACAACAGATGGAAGGGGGGCAATCGACAACGAGTGACAGGTGACGTGGCAAGTGACAGTCCGCAACTTGTGACAGGTGATGTGGCAAGTGACAGTCTTAAAGGAGGGAAGCTGGCAGCATTGCGGGGGGGGGGCACATAGGGGGGCCCGGACAGCAGATGGAAGGGGGGCATGTGCTAGAATCAATCCCCCTGCAGTGCAGCTGGACAGAGAAAGAAGAGAAGCTGGCAGCGCTGCAAGGGGATGCAAAAGAGGACCGGTACCTGCAGTAAGACAGTGCAGCAGATGCCGGGCCCCCCTTTTGAACTGATGGGGTCCGGGCCCAGGAGTACAGGAGGGCTGGCTGTACTGCCTTATCAGCGGCCCTGCACATACCAAACTAGCTCTCTGTTTGTAAAGGTGTACACCCCCCACCACCCCCCACATCAGAAACTTTGGAATTTTCTCATAGCTCAGTGGTAAACCTCCAACACAACATTCAGAATCCTGGCAATCTGGTCCTGAGCTGTCAGTTGTTGATAAGGTGAAGGAACGAGGAACTTTGTTTGCGCACTTTGATGTAGTCACCCTATAAACACTCCAATACAGTCCGGGCTCTTTTGTCCCCGGGCACATTCCTGGACATTCTGCAGCATGCAGCAGGTTCAAATCTTTCATCAGCTTTACAGCTAAACAAAAAAAAATGTGAAAAACGGTCGGCGAAACAAGGCGATCGGCTTGTGGTTACACGAGTCCAACATCTGCTCACATGAAATATAGTTGTCACCCTTCATTTAACCTCCTGCTTGTCACAGGTGTGTAGACTGAGCGTTAACATTGTTCAAACAAGCTGACAAAGGAAATTACAAAGGAAATGATTACCTCTCTTATCTATAGATAGTTCATGGAATCTAAGTGCTGTCCTTGAAGGGTAACTCCACTTTCGTGGGAAAAAAATAGCAAATTAAAAAAAATAATAATATAGTATATACAATTGCTACACCAGTCATATCATAATTAAATGTTATTAAAAATCTGCAGCTCTGTAATTTTCTGTAAAATGCAATTTGGCAACCTGGAGGTGTCCTGTACACAGAATATGTACAGAACGCCCCCCAGAAATGTCATTTCCTGCTTATGTGATTGGCTCACTGATTTTCCCAGAAGTCTTCACTAAGATACAAGTCAGATTTTGAGCATCCCCTGCAACAAAAATTTCATTTTTGCTGAGATACTCCCAAAAGGGAAGGCACATCTAAGGGGATGCAGACTCTGACACTTTCCTCATTAGAGCCCTGCAGAAGCAGCAGCTGATTGATAATTATGAAATCACTTCCATATAGTTGCACATGGACACAGATAAACAAACAGCTATTTCTTCAGAATAACAAAAGGTAGGAATCTGCAACAACGTTTGTTAAAACCCTTGCAATGTACATCGATCACCCGGAGGGGAATGTTTTTTTTTCTCAACAAAAGTGGAGTTACTCTTTAGAGTGGTTGTAAAGGCTAAAAGTTTTTTTTTTTTTTTTACCTTAGTGCATTCTCTGCATTAAAGTGGTAGTAAAGCTGTTAGAAATCACAAGGGGCCCCATACAGCCTACCTGGCAGCCCCACCCCCGTCCGAAGCATAGATTTATAGAAAACATAGATTTATCAGCTGCTCAGATGAATGAATAGAAAGCGCTTGGAGGCTTCCTGCTCTTTCAAAAAACTGAAGCATAGTAAACAGTTTCTTATGCTTCAGTGATGCATGGACACAGGAGTGATTAGTACCAATCGCTCACTGTGTTCATTCAGGAAAGGAAGAGACCAGTAAATTACATTTACCGGCCCCCTTCCCAGCTCCCCATCCTGAAACACCCCCCCTGTGTGCCCGCAGCACCTGTGAGAGAAGAGGAAAGGCGGCAGTGCGGTGGAGGAAAAAGGTCACACAGGGAGGCCCAGACAGCAGATGGAAGGGCTTCATGTGCTAGAACCAATCCCTGGGCCCTCCCGTTTTTCACCTTAATGTATTTTTAGTATTAAGGTAAAGAATTTTCTGTGCTGCAGCTCCCCCCCCCCCTTTTTTTTACCTGAGCCCGATCCAGCGATGTGCACAAGCGCGGCGGCTCCAGCCGCTGTCACTCTCCTAATTGGCTCCCGCTGGCTGTCAATCAAATCCTGTGACACTGGAACAGGGGGCGGGGCCAAGACCTGCTTCCTGTGCCAATGGACGCTGCAGCGGGACTCGGGAGTGCGTCTGCACGGGTGCCCCCATGGAAAGCAGCTTGAAGGAGAGGAGTCAGGAGTGCTGGCTGGGCGCCCCAGAAGAGGAGGATCGGGGCTGCTCTGTACAAAACCCTTGCACAGAGCATGTAAGTATAACATGTTTTTTTTTTTTTTTTAATAAATAAAATGAAGCTTTACAAACACTTTAAGGTAAAAAAAACGTTCACAATCAGCCCTCCAGCCATCTAAATACTACCTGGGCTCGATCTCGACCCAGAGCTGTGCCTGAAAGCTCATTCAGCTCGTTCCCTCCTCGCTGGCCATGGAGGCAGCAGCAGTAGTCATTGGCTCCTGCTGCGTTCAATCACAATCTATGAGGAAAGCAGCAGGAGGCGAGGCCTAGCCACAATTTGTGCGTCAATAGATGCACACAGCCCAGCTCAGGATTGAGCCCACATGAGTACCACCATAGGAAGCAGTTTCCTATGGTGGCACAAGGGGAAGAGGAGGAGCCGAGAGCATTGGGAGGGGACCCCAGGAGAGGAGGATCAGGGCCACTCTGTGTAAAACCATAACACAGAGCAGGAGTATAACATGATTTTTATTTTATTTTTTAAAACGCTTTAAACGGACACACAATATCTTTATTTCCAAAAATATTCATTTTATAAAGCGCAGTGCAAATTGTTGGTACTATATAAATTCTGAAAATAATAATCCATACACATCCACTGCTTAATAGCTCTGTAATCTATTTTTTAGACACGTGCAATTCGTTTCGTTCCAAATTCGTTTTTTAACAAATTTCGACAAATTCATTAATTCGAAAGTATCCGAATGAAAGAAAACCCGTTTAACGAATTTTTCCAAATATTCATAAATTTGAATATTTGAATATTTGAATATTCGTAAATTCGAATATTTGAATATTCGTAAATTTGTAAATTTGAATATTCGTGAATTAGGAAATTCGAAAATCCGGAAATTCGAAAATTCCGAAATTCAAAATTCAAAAATCCGGAAATACGTACATTCGGAAATTCTAAATCCGAAAATTCGGATATTCGAAAATCCGAAAATATGAACGAAGATTCAAAAGAACGAAAATCTGAAAATAAGAACGAAAATCCAAAAATTCAAAAACCCAAAAAATTAAAAAATCTGAAATAATTTCTAACTAATAATAATTTCCTTTCAAATTTGGCTCTTAGTGAACTTAACGAATACGAATGTATCCGAAGTTACGAATTATCCAAAATAACTAATGCCGTATCTAAACGAATGGAACATAACAAATTAATAATAATAAATAACAATAATAATAATAAAAGAGATTTATTATTATTATTATTATTACTTATTATTAATTTGTTCCTTTCCATTTGTTTAGGTGCGGCATTTGTTATTTCGGATACTTCGTAAATTCGGATAAATTCGTATTCGTTATGTTCACTAACAGCCAAATTTGAAAAGAGAATTCCAATACCTACAATTTAATAGTTAGTTATTATTAGTTAGTTATTATTTCTAATTTCTGAATTTTCGCATTTTTGAATTTCCGAATTTATGAATTTTCGAATTTACAAATTTACTAATTTTTGAATTTACAAATTTCGATCATAATGAATGACCCGAAAAAAGAAAAAAAAACAAACAAATGAAACGAAAAACGAACAAATTTTTTGGCAGTGCACGTCTACTATTTTTCTTGAAATTGTTTCATACTGTGTTTTTCTGCCTCCTTGTAATGTCCTCTACGAGCTCCAGAACCTCTCCCCCCCCCCTCACTTTTGATCTTTTGATTACTTGGAACGGGCAGTGCAAGTTATGGTGCCTTCGATGGTGCCTTCATGAACTACACTCCATGGTGCCTTCATGAACTACATTCCATGGTGCCTTCATGAACTACACTCCATGGTGCCCTTATGAACTACATTCCATGGTGCCTTCGTAAACTACATTCCATGGTGCCTTCATGAACTACATTCCATGGTGCCTTTATGAACTACATTCCATGGTGCCTTCATGAACTACATTCCATAGTGCCTTCATGAACTACATTCCATGGTGCCTTCGTGAACTACATTCCATGGTGCCTTTGTGAACTACATTCCATGGTGCCTTCATGAACTACATTCCATAGTGCCTTTGTGAACTACATTCCATGGTGCCTTCATGAACTACATTCCATGGTGCCTTCATGAACTACATTCCATGGTGCCTTCATGAACTACATTCCATGGTACCTTCATGAACTACATTCCATAGTGCCTTCATGAACTACATTCCATGGTGCCTTCATGAACTACATTCCATGGTGCCTTCATGAACTTGACTAATTTTAAACAACTTTTCATTTGAGTACAATATCAATGTCCTGATTTTTGTAGAAATTCTGTATAAACTGGCAAGTGCATGCACATAAAACTAGCTATGATTTTTCTCGTCTGGGAGCCAATTCAACTATTAGAAAATTGTTTATTCCAATTAGAATTCAGCAAAAATTTTCCATCGTTATCTTCATTTTTTTTGCTTGCTCTGGTCAAAAAGGGCCAGTTGTATCTGTAAGACTAGATGTCCAGAGGACCCCCCCTTAAGTTAAATGTCAAGAGTCCCCTACCCTCCCTTGCATCACAGTGCACCCCCCTTATTTTGTGCTGCTGCCAGGAAGGAGCTGGGGAAGGAGCTGGGAAGCAGAAAGTGCAGGGTCTGGAGGAGGACCAGAGGAGGGCTGAAGTCATCTGCTGGAGTCTGCTGAATGCTGAGACTAGGGGAGGCGGAAACTGGGGGGTGCTGCAGCTGTACCGAGGGGTGCAGGATCTGTAGGAAGAGTTCTGTTTTTCTTTCTTCTGCCAATTGATGAGATGTGGGAGGGGTGGGGGGCAGAGGCAAGCCTCTCCACAGTTGCATGGAGGAGTGCAGGATCTGGTGGAGCAGTTCTGTCCTCCTCTCTACTGCCGACTGCTGAGACAAGGTGGGGCAGAGACGAGTGGAGTGCTGCAGCTGCAGGAGAGGTGTGAGGGCCACGTGGAGTGGCCTGGCAGGCCGGATGTGGCCCTCCAGCCTTATGTTTAACACATTTGCTTTAAAGTATATAGGAACCCAATCACTCAATATATTAACCTCTTGTCTACCAAGGTAAATTTATAAATGGCATGCTAAACACGCGGTGAAAAAAAAAGCTCATGGCTGCTGCTACAGCTGTAAGCATGGTATTGATTTTTACAGCCAGTGAGGGGATTTAAGGTTAACTTAAAGTGATCGGACAGCTCTAGGGGTCAAAGGTGACCTCCCCTCCACTGGTGTCTGTGGCGGTTTCCGGGCTCTCCCCTTCCTCCAAGGAGCCCAGGACAGGTATCTAAGAGAGAAGGAGATGATCGGGAAAATTCAATCCCCCCTGTCAGTAATGAACCTGGAAGCATCATGTATTATGTCATTTCCTGGTTTACAACTGTCATTCTAATAGACCCCCAATGTCTCAAGAGTACCTGTCACCTACCCATACTATCACATTGGGGGCTTGTCCCCTTTTGATTGCAATGAAGGTAAATGAAATAAAACGTAAAAAGTAAAAAAAAAATTGTAATAAAAAATAGCGTGGGTTGCTGTATGGTCAAGTTGGTGCTGATCAGATGTCCGATGAACAGCAGGCAGCACTGGACCCTTTCTCGGTTGGGCAGGAATGTTGTACTCCGCGTGGTAGGCCACGCTCTAACTCTCCCGGCAAGGGGAGATCCCTCACACACGAGGCCTGGGAAGCAAGAGACTAGGGTTGCCACCTTTTCTTCAAGCCAAACCCGAACACTTTAGCGACCTGGGACACCTTTGGGTGCCCCAAGGAGAGTAGTAATACGGTGTGCATAACGCACCGCTGCAAAATGTGGGTGTGGCCAAATTGCTCTTGCTGACATCACCCTGCACCCCAGTGATGCCAAACCTGCCCCCAGACAGCCGCCCGCAGTTCATGGATGGCAACAGATTTGTGTTACTTGGGGAGCCACAGCCCAGTCTGAATAGTGTGCCTGGATTTCAGTCCACCTGAAACCTGGACACATGATTCAAAAGCTGGACTGTCCAAGTGAAACCCGGACAGGTGGCAACCATACAAGAGACCCTGGGGCGGATTACTCATTTATTTTATAGCCTTTCCCAGCAGTCTCCCTGATGGTAGAAAAGATACCTGGGATATGTGGTCTGGGTGTATAACCATGTAGTAGAATAGCCACCTGGTGGAACTACCAATCCCACAATCCCCTTGGTTAGGCTCACAAATATGATGTCAATTTAGTAATACCGAGCACTAGAGGGATAACATAATATACAGATAGGGAATAACTGTTTGTTGCACTTGTAGTCCATAGTGCTACATAATGCTTGACATGTTTGGTATCTATTTATTCAATGCAACCCCATCTTTTATATTCTACCAAAAAATTGGATATTATATTGTGTTTGTAAAATTTATTTTAGTATATTTATTCCAGAAAACACCTGTTTGACTCGTTTCATTCAACATAAAAGATCCTGCAATGAAGATCCTTGCTCGGGTACTTCCTCTACTTCCTGTTCTTACTTTAGGAGTGACAATGCCCTGTCCCCGTCTCCCAGATGTGATCCTGCATTGTCAGTTGTCACCTTGTCATACAGGCCTCCGATGTAGGCTACAAGTGTGATCCACTGTTGTCACCATCAGGAACCCCACCCTGAGAAATGCCATGCAGCCATCATTGGAGAGCATGGAGACAGGAAGTGACCACAGGGAATCAGTAACACTGAAATGTAACAAAGGATCAAAAAGGGTGAAAATCTGTGTTTTAGTTAAAAATAAAATACCAGTTTAAAAAAAAACTATTATTTAGCAAGCTTAAGGTCATTCAATTTAGGTTTACATTTACTTTATTACATGATCTGACAGGTACTCTGACAGCTACTCTTTAGGTCTGAAGTAAGCCAGGTTTACTTTTGTATGATGATAAGTAATATCCCGGGAGAGATATGACAAGTGTATAAATTAGGTCTCCAGACAGGGATGTTGCCAGGATAGAGAGGGTCGGAGCTGGAGATCCAGCCATTGACGTACACAGCAGGTGAAGATGGGCTGTAAAGGTGGAAAAATATCCTTTGTTACTATAGAGACAGAATCCAAGAGGATGGAACCCGTGTAGACTTATTCTGAGTAAATGACCTTCGTCAAAAAGAAAATAGGAGCAAGATATAAACAAGAATGCTAAGATCAAGATATATAAATATACAGTATATATATATATATATATATACACACACACACATATACATATGCACATATACACACATCTGTATAATTACTGGGAGGTGAGGCAGCTGTTGAGGAGTATACTGCCAGGTGGCGAAGGTAGGGGGTTATAAGCATCAGAATTAATGAAAGCATAGAAAAACTTGCACACTCAGCAAACATGATAAAATACCTACATAGCATTAGGAAGACTCATACATCCAACAAAAGAAAGGGGGGATATCAATTCTGTCACACAGCAAGGTGATGCTAAGCAGGAGCAGTGAGACAGATTTACTATGGGATTGCAGCTTTATTCATAAATTCTTCCCTCTGCTGCTCTAATGTAGCGCTGCTACAGAAAAATGAACTTGCCCATGGCCACTTCCTAATTGTGCAACTAAATCAAACCTGACCACTTCATTGTACCACATAATAAAACCTGCCCCGACCTCCTTCCAACTGTACAACAGAATAAGACCTGGCCGGACCTCTTCCCAACTGTAAAACTGAATAAAACCTGCCCGGACCTCTTTCCAACTCTACAACAAAAGAAAACCTGCCCTGACCTCTTTCAAACTCTACAACAAAATAAAACCTGCCCTGACCTCTTCCCAACTATACAACTGAATAAGACCTGCCCTGACCTCTTCCCAACTGTACAAGAGAATAAATCCTGCCCCGACCTCTTCCCAACTGTACTACAGAATAAAACTTGCCCCGACCTCTTCCCAACTGTACTACAATAAAAAACCTGCCCTGACCTCTTCCCAACTGTACAAGAGAAAAAAACTTGCCCTGAACTCTTCCCAACTGTACAAGAGAATAAAACCTGCCCCGACCTCTTCCCAACTACAGAATTGTCAGAAACCATGAATCAGACTGAGACAGAAGTACAGTTAAATCACACTTGTTTAATAATAATAATAATAATAATAATAATAATAATAATAATAATAATAATAATAATAAAAAGGTAAACAGAGTAAACGTAGTCAAAACATAGCCAGAGTTCAGGAATGGAACAAAAAGTCAGACAAGCCAAAATGTCTGAGAGCCAGAGATGAGTGTAGTAGAACAGCAAGCAGGATCTGGAGCCAGAAGGAATGTCAGCCAAGCAAGTCTTTAAAAGGAACACAAGAGAGCGTCTCTAGAGATGTGACCAAGGTGAAGGATGAGATCATCTGGACTGGACGGCTTAAGTAGGCAGGACTGACAAGCAGGATATCATCAACAGGTGAGTCACTGTGGAGAGGTAGGAGCTGGCAATTAGCCGACAGCTGAGCTACCAGCTTTCAGAAGGAAGGGCTGAGCCCAGCCCTGACAAGAATAAAACCTGCCTGACCTCTTCCAAACTGTACAACAGAATAAAACCTGCCCTGACCTCTTCCCAACTGTACAACAGAATAAAACCTGCCCTGGTCTATTCCCAACTGTACAACAGAATAAGACCTGCCCAGACCTCTTCCTAACTGTACAACAGAATATGACCTGCCCTGACCTCTTCCCAACTGTACAACAGAATAAAACCTACCCTGACCTCTTCCCAACTGTACAACAGAATATGACCTGCCCTGACCTCTTCCCAACTGTACAATAGAATAAAACCTGTCCCGACCTCTTTCCAACTGTACAACAGAATAAGACCTGCCTAGACCTCTTCCCAACTGTACAACAGAATAAGACCTGCCCCAACCTCTTCCCTTCTGTACAACAGAATAAGACCTGCCCTGACCTCTTTCCAACTGTACAACAGAATAAAACCTACCCTGACCTCTTCCCAACTGTACAACAGAATATGACCTGCCCTGACCTCTTCCCAACTGTACAATAGAATAAAACCTGTCCCGACCTCTTCCCATCTGTACAACAGAATAAGACCTGCCCCAACCTCTTCCCATCTGTACAACAGAATAAGACCTGCCCCAACCTCTTCCCATCTGTACAACAGAATAAGACCTGCCCCAACCTCTTCCCATCTGTACAACAGAATAAGACCTGCCCCCTACCTCTTTCCAACTGTACAACAAAATAAAATCTGTCCCAATTTCTTCCCAACTATACAACTGAAAAAAACCTTCCTTGACCTCTTCCCATCTTCCCAACTATACAATAGAATAAAACACATTCAGTCACATTCAGGAAAGGAGCTTTTAAGCATAAAAAACACTTAAAGGCACCTAAATGTCCACCCAGGTTTTATTCTGTTGTACAGTTGGGAAATGGGTCAGTCGTTTAGGGACAGAAAAAAATATATAGCTAAAACGCCTTTAAAAGCAGGGTTCTGGAGCTCAAGTGTGCATGAGGCTTTTAGCCTGTTCGGTAAGCAGAAATGCGGGACCTGGAAGTTAGTGGCGATCACTGGAGCTGTGGTGTCTACTTTAGTAAATTCCAGGTTCCAGGGGCATCGGCCAGGTATGGTATATACAGTTAGGTTCATATATATTTAGACACAGGCACAATTTTCATACTTTTGGCTCTGTATGCCACCAGAATAACATTAAAATGAAACAATCCAAATTAATTTGAACTGCAGACTTTCAGCTTTAATTCAAGGGGTTGAACATAAATATCAAGTACAAATTTTAGGAACTGCAAAGATTTTTTACACAGTCACCCCATTTTCATGGGCTAATTTTTAATATTTTGTTGAGAATCCTCTACTGGCAATGATTGCTTGAAGTCTGGACATTACTAAAGTCTGGGTTTTCTCCTTTTTTTAAGGTCCTAACTGCAGCTGTCCTCAGTTGTTCTTTGTTTGTGGCTCCTTCAGCATTTAGTTTTGCCTTCAGCAAGTGAAATGCATGCTCAATTGGGTTGAGATCAGGTGAATGACTCGGCCATTGCAGAATATTCCAAGTCTTTTCCTTCAAAATCTCCTGGGTTGCTTATGCGGTGTGTTTTGGTTCATTTTCCATCTGTAGTGTGAAGCGCCGTCCAATCAACTTTGCTGCATTTGGCTGAATCTGGGCTGACAGTATATCTCTAAACACTGCAGAAATTATCCGATTGCTTCTGTCCCATCATCAATAAACACCAATGACCCAATGCCATTGGAAGCCATGTGTGCCCATGCCATCACACTGCCTCCACCATGTTTTACAGATGACATTGTGTGCTTTGGATCATAAGCTGTTCCAAGCCTCCTTGACACTTTTTTCCCCCGTCATTCTGGTACAGATTAATCTTAGTTTCCTCCATGCAAAGAATGCTTTTCCAGAATTGGTCTGGCTTTTTTCGATGTATTTTTGGCAAAGTCTAATCTGGTTTTTCTATTCTTCAGGCTTATGAATGGTTTGCACCTTGTGGTGAACCCTCTGTATTTGCTCTCATGAAGTCTTCTCTTGATTTTAGACTGACAATGATACACCCACCTCCTGGAGAGTGTCCTTCACTTGTCTGGATGTTGTGAATGAGTTTTTCTTTACCATAGAGAAGATCCTGCAATCATCAACCACTGTTGTCTTGTGTGGACGTCCAGGCCTTTTTATGTTGCTGAGCTCACCAGTGCGTTCTTCTTTCCTCAGAATGTACCAAACTATTGATTTGGCCACTCCTAATGTTGCTGCTATCTCTCTGATGGATTTGTTTCATTTTTTAAGCTTAATGCCCCTTACACACGGTCGGATTTTTCGCCAGAAAATGTTCGATAGGAGTTTGTTGTCAGAAATTCCGACCGTGTGTAGGCTCCATCAGACATTTTCCATCGGACTTTCCGTCACACAAAATTTGAGATCTGGATCTCAAATTTTCCGACAACAAGATCCGTTGTCGTAAATTCCTATCGTGTGTACACAATTTCGACGCACAAAGTTCCACGCATGCTCGGGAATCAAACAGAAGAGCCGCACTGGCTATTGAACTTCATTTTTCTCGGCTCGTCGTGCGTGTTGTAGGTCACCGCGTTCTTGACGTTCGGAATTTCCGACAAGATTTGTGATACCATATGTATGCAAGACAAGTTTGAGCCAACATCCGTCGGGAAAAACCCATGGATTTTGTTGTCAGAATGTCCGTTTGTGTGTACGGGGCATTACCTTGGTCTTCACTTGGTTTCACTTGCATGGGCCTTTGAACGCATGATGTAGGTTCACAGCTATAGATTCCAAATGCAAATACCACACTTGGAATCAACTCCAGACTTTTTACCTGCTTAATTGATAAAGAAATAATGAAGGAGTAGCCCACACCTGGCCATGCAACAGCTTTCGATTCAATTGTCCAGTTACTTTTGATCCCTTGAAAAGGGGGGGACGGCTATTCTTAAGAGCTGTAATTCCTAAACCCTTCCTCCGATTTGGATGTACATACCCTCAAATTAAACCTGAGAGTGTTCACTTTCAGACGATAGCCATTATATAACTATAGCTTGAAATTGTTTTGGTAAATACCAAAAAAATTGTGTCGGTGTCCAAAAATATATGGACCTAACTGCACATAGTTACGTTGATCCAAGCTGGGCCAGTGTAACAATGTATAATATAGCCATGCCTGGAATTCTTCTTTAAAGCTCCTTATGTTTGACATGTGTCAGGCTGTTGTCTGAAGTGTCCACAATGTGATAGTGTCAGTCCCTGCCCCCCCTCTGGGACACCACATGTATTATTTATACCCTGTATGGAAGCACAAAAATAACCGCAGTGATAAGGAAATGTCATTTTACACTCTTGCTGCAACCGCAGTGTGAAGTGTCAACAGGAAAAACAGAAAAGCCATGAGCACAAAGTGTGTCTTTGAGAGGGATAAACACAAGACTTGTCTATCTACAGGGCAACTCGGAGCTATGATCCTGAGCCATGGATCACTGACCTTATGATGGTATATTAGTATTGTATTTGTATCATTGGCTCTGCAGAGCCAGGCAAAGTGTATACACTAAATTACAAAAAGTATTGGGACGCCTGCCTTTACACACACATGAACTCTAATGGCATCCCAGTCTTAGTCCGTAGGGTTCAATATTCGGTTGGCCCACACTTTGCAGCTATAACATCTTCAACTCTTCTGGGAAGGCTGTCCACAAGGTTTAGGAGTGCATAGTTGCCAACATTGTAAAAAAAATTTTAGGGACACTTTTTTGGCTGTAGGTGGAGTCTTGTAGTAATTAGGGAGCGGGATATGCGTTTGTGGGCGTGGCACAGGGAAAAGAAAAACACGGCGCGCGAAGCAGCGAAAAATTGGTGTGGTTTACGCGAAATAGTGGGCGTGTCTTAAATGGGCGTGACTCAAAGGGGGTGTGGTTAGAGTCTGGGATGAATGAGGGATGGAGAGGGAAAGGGGGGGGGAGAGGGATGGAGGGACAGCAGCCCCAGATCCTACACAACAATAGAAATATGTGTATTCAAGAAAGTTTAACAATCAGCAGATAAAGATACTACAAACAGCTGGTGTTAGCACTTCAATCATCCCGGCACCATGGTTGTTATGGTGTCAGGATGATTGAAGTGCATTATTTCTATTATTACATTGTAATATAAAATGAAATCATTCAACTCACCATAATGCTGAATCAGTGGGATCCCTGAGCGTGTCACCTGCCACGTCGCCTGCCACCAGCCGTCCGTCCTTGCATCAGGTGCCCCCAGCAGAGTCAGTCCTTGCATCAGGTGTCCCAGCAGAGTCCATCCTTGCATCAGGTGCCCCCAGTAGAGTCCGTCCTTGCATTAGGTGCCCCCAGCGGAGCCCCCCTTACATCAGATGTCCCCAGCAGAGCCCCCCCTCACGAGGAGTCCCCAGCGGAGCCCCCCCTCACACCAGGAGTCCCCAGCGGAGCCCCCCTCACATCAGGAGTCCCCAGTGGAGCCTCCCTCACATCAGGAGTCCCCAGCGGAGCCCCCCACACATCAGGAGTCCCCAGCGGAGCCCCCCACACATCAGGAGTCCCCAGCGGAGCCCCCCTCACATCAGGAGTCCCCAGCGGAGCCCCCCTCACATCAGGTGTCCCCAGCGGAGCCCCCCTCACATCAGGAGTCCCCAGCGGAGCCCCCTCACATCAGGAGTCCCCAGCGGAGCCCCCCCTCACATTAGGCGTCCCCAGCGGAGCCCCCCTCACATCAGGAGTCCCCAGCGGAGCCCCCCTCACATCAGGAGTCCTCAGCCGAGCCCCCCCTCACATCAGGAGTCCCCAGCGGAGCCCCCTCTCACATCAGGAGTCCTCAGTGGAGCTCCCTCCCACATCAGGAGTCCCCAGCGGTGCCCCCCTCACATTAGGAGTCCCCAGCGGAGCCCCCCTCACATCAGAAGTCCTCAGCGGTGCCCCCTCTCACATCAGGAGTCCCCAGCGGAGCCCCCTCTCACATCTGGAGTCCCCAGCAGAGCCCCCTTCACATCAGGAGTCCTCAGCGGAGCCCCCTCTCACATCAGGAGTCCCCAGCGGAGCCCCTCTTCACATCAAATACGGTAAATATGTGGCGCTAATCTATCCTTGTGTACCAATTCCAAATACGGAAAAAAACACAAAATGCTGCAAAAGTATATAAATAAATATAACTTCCTCTTACAAGTGCAGTGTGCATATATGATGATAATACCCTATGATGACCAGTGCATCAAAATATTCTATTATGATTCCTCGTGCTCATAAACATACAAAATATATTAAAGTGCTCCATGCATAATGCAACTCCTGTTTCAATTATTAAGGCAAAAATTAAAAAGTGACACAATGTGCAAAATGGTAATTTTTCTTCTTACAGAAGTGCATTTGTGAGGTCAGGCACTGATGTTGGATGAGAAGGCTTGCAGTCTTCGCTCTAATTCATCCAAAAGGTGTTCTATCGGATTGAGGACAAGTTCCTCCACCCCAAACTCGCTCGCAAACTCGCTCATTCATGTCTTTATGGACCTTACTTTGTGCACTGGTCCAAATCATTTGGTGGAGGGGGGATTATGGTGTGGGGCTGTTTTTCAGGGGGTGTGGCTTGGCCCCTTAGTTCCAGTGAAGGGAACTCTTAAGGCGTCAGCATATCAAGAAATATTGTACAATTTCATGCTCCCAACTTTGTGGGATCAGTTTGGGGATGGCCCCTTCCTGTTCCAACATGACTGCACACCAGTGTAGAAAGCAAGGTCCATAAAGACATGGATGAGTGAGTATGGGGTGAAGGAACTTAACTGGCCTGCACAAAGTCCTGACCTCAACTCGATAGAGATAATGCAGAAGTTTTCTGATTGATATACCAAATTATGGCCACTAGATGGAGCTGACGATCAAGGAATATAAACTTATTAGAGAAAATACAGGGATCTGTCCCACAGTTTTTGGATTATCAAGACTAGAAGTGTTAAATGCAATAGATCGTCAAGCAAAATTGTTTGTTCAGCCCAATTCAGCACAGGCAGTGGGCAGGTATAAAATCCAAAAAAAAAAAAAAAAAAAAAAAAAAAAAGGGGGGTTTTTTGGGATTTTGCGGAAATCATGACCTGGTAAGGTCACCCATTTCCATCCCAAGGGACTTTATATGAAACCATGACCTGGTAAGATCATGCGTTTCCATCCCAATTTACATCACGAAAGGCTAGGAGGGAGGTTGGGACTTTAAATGAAGCATGTGACAGCAAAAGGATAATAGGATGAACATAGAGGAATTTATTGACATAATATTATCATAATATTCAAACATACGCATTGTAACCGTAGAGTACATACAGTCAACCAATACATGCACAGATAAATGGGTAAAAATGTATAATTAGATAAAATATAGCATACATTGTAATGTTCGTACAATTGATAGATGGATAACAAGGTACAAGGTTAAAACACGTTACATAATGATGAATCAGGATACCACATTCATAAATTCCCTAGTGCACCACAAGCAATTTGGGTAATATAGATATTAAAATGATAGTGCCTGCTGGACCTAAGGCCTCATTGGACCTGTGGGGGGCGTAAGTAGGATAAAACTAATGGGGATTAGTAAGACGATAGAACACGGCAATTGGTGGCTCAACGCGTTTCGTGGCTTCCCTGCCACTCGTCAGGAGCAAGCACGTGTAATTCTAAAAAATAAAAAAATGAATTGAGCAAAAGGAGGAAGAAAAATAAAAAACAAAAAACAAAAAGGGGGGGGCGTGGTAAGCGTCCCCCGCTGCTGGTGTGGAGACATACTCACTACGAGACTAGGCACTGATAGGTAGCTGGCGGGACCCCATGTGCCATCCCGGTAGGCCCAACCGGGAGCCGAGGCGGGGAGCCCCACAGCGACGAAAACGGGCGCCATCCAGGGCGGGCACGGGGACCGAGGGTACCTGGGAAAGAGAAGGATGGTGAGGGTAAGTGAAGACAGTAGTGAGGGAAGGGAGGTAGGGAAAGAACCCCGCAGTCATAGTGTGTGAAATCAAAGGGAGCCAGTGAGGACAGGGATGGGAGGCAGGAGGAGTGAGTGGGACGTGGAGGACGAGATGGGACAACCAGTGCAGTGACAGCTGGGGGGGGGGGGGAAGTGGGGAGTGTACCTGAGTAGGCAAATTAGGACCCCGGAGGGGGAAGAGTTCCCAGTGGTGAGAGGTCAGATGTGTGGAAGGCCTCGAATGCCCCGGACCGCCCCGGAGAGCGCCCATATAACGCCGTCGCGGGGCCGCCCACCAACGTCACGCCGTGTGGCGGGGGGAGGGGCGCCGCAAGTCGGACAGCTGTCCGGCAACGGCGCAGATCCTCCCCCATTGCCCACGAGTGTGGATACAACACTGCGCATGACGGCGCCAGGGACGCCGCAAGCACAGTGCGGTGCGTGACGTCGACGCACAGTAACCGGCGTCCAACCCCCCAGAGGAAAACCTGGGGGAGGAAGGAGACCAGCCAGGTGCGTCGCGGCTCCCGGGAGGGAAAACGGGACCAGGCGGCCATGCAACCCGCCAGCACACCAACAGTGGCACAGCCCCACAGGGATCAGCCTCAATCTGTATGCGATGCAGTAAAATGAGGTTGTAAAAATATAAAAAGTAGAAAATGGAAAAAATTAAAAGGAATGCACCAGTAAAAATAAAACAAATGAAAAATTGGTTGGAAGGATACATTAATTGATAGAAACCAGGAGAGGTATCACAAAGGTCATTAAGGGCAGTATGGATAAGGAATTAAGGCTAAATAGAGCAATGGCACATGCTTCCATCCCTATGCATATATACAAGGCAAAAAAAAAAAAGGGGGGTTTTTTGGGATTTTGCGGAAATCATGACCTGGTAAGGTCACCCATTTCCATCCCAAGGGACTTTATATGAAACCATGACCTGGTAAGATCATGCGTTTCCATCCCAATTTACATCACGAAAGGCTAGGAGGGAGGTTGGGACTTTAAATGAAGCATGTGACAGCAAAAGGATAATAGGATGAACATAGAGGAATTTATTGACATAATATTATCATAATATTCAAACATACGCATTGTAACCGTAGAGTACATACAGTCAACCAATACATGCACAGATAAATGGGTAAAAATGTATAATTAGATAAAATATAGCATACATTGTAATGTTCGTACAATTGATAGATGGATAACAAGGTACAAGGTTAAAACACGTTACATAATGATGAATCAGGATACCACATTCATAAATTCCCTAGTGCACCACAAGCAATTTGGGTAATATAGATATTAAAATGATAGTGCCTGCTGGACCTAAGGCCTCATTGGACCTGTGGGGGGCGTAAGTAGGATAAAACTAATGGGGATTAGTAAGACGATAGAACACGGCAATTGGTGGCTCAACGCGTTTCGTGGCTTCCCTGCCACTCGTCAGGAGCAAGCACGTGTAATTCTAAAAAATAAAAAAATGAATTGAGCAAAAGGAGGAAGAAAAATAAAATAAAAAACAAAAAACAAAAAGGGGGGGGCGTGGTAAGCGTCCCCCGCTGCTGGTGTGGAGACATACTCACTACGAGACTAGGCACTGATAGGTAGCTGGCGGGACCCCATGTGCCATCCCGGTAGGCCCAACCGGGAGCCGAGGCGGGGAGCCCCACAGCGACGAAAACGGGCGCCATCCAGGGCGGGCACGGGGACCGAGGGTACCTGGGAAAGAGAAGGATGGTGAGGGTAAGTGAAGACAGTAGTGAGGGAAGGGAGGTAGGGAAAGAACCCCGCAGTCATAGTGTGTGAAATCAAAGGGAGCCAGTGAGGACAGGGATGGGAGGCAGGAGGAGTGAGTGGGACGTGGAGGACGAGATGGGACAACCAGTGCAGTGACAGCTGGGGGGGGGGGGGAAGTGGGGAGTGTACCTGAGTAGGCAAATTAGGACCCCGGAGGGGGAAGAGTTCCCAGTGGTGAGAGGTCAGATGTGTGGAAGGCCTCGAATGCCCCGGACCGCCCCGGAGAGCGCCCATATAACGCCGTCGCGGGGCCGCCCACCAACGTCACGCCGTGTGGCGGGGGGAGGGGCGCCGCAAGTCGGACAGCTGTCCGGCAACGGCGCAGATCCTCCCCCATTGCCCACGAGTGTGGATACAACACTGCGCATGACGGCGCCAGGGACGCCGCAAGCACAGTGCGGTGCGTGACGTCGACGCACAGTAACCGGCGTCCAACCCCCCAGAGGAAAACCTGGGGGAGGAAGGAGACCAGCCAGGTGCGTCGCGGCTCCCGGGAGGGAAAACGGGACCAGGCGGCCATGCAACCCGCCAGCACACCAACAGTGGCACAGCCCCACAGGGATCAGCCTCAATCTGTATGCGATGCAGTAAAATGAGGTTGTAAAAATATAAAAAGTAGAAAATGGAAAAAATTAAAAGGAATGCACCAGTAAAAATAAAACAAATGAAAAATTGGTTGGAAGGATACATTAATTGATAGAAACCAGGAGAGGTATCACAAAGGTCATTAAGGGCAGTATGGATAAGGAATTAAGGCTAAATAGAGCAATGGCACATGCTTCCATCCCTATGCATATATACAAGGCAAAAAAAAAAAAAAAAAGGGGGGTTTTTTGGGATTTTGCGGAAATCATGACCTGGTAAGGTCACCCATTTCCATCCCAAGGGACTTTATATGAAACCATGACCTGGTAAGATCATGCGTTTCCATCCCAATTTACATCACGAAAGGCTAGGAGGGAGGTTGGGACTTTAAATGAAGCATGTGACAGCAAAAGGATAATAGGATGAACATAGAGGAATTTATTGACATAATATTATCATAATATTCAAACATACGCATTGTAACCGTAGAGTACATACAGTCAACCAATACATGCACAGATAAATGGGTAAAAATGTATAATTAGATAAAATATAGCATACATTGTAATGTTCGTACAATTGATAGATGGATAACAAGGTACAAGGTTAAAACACGTTACATAATGATGAATCAGGATACCACATTCATAAATTCCCTAGTGCACCACAAGCAATTTGGGTAATATAGATATTAAAATGATAGTGCCTGCTGGACCTAAGGCCTCATTGGACCTGTGGGGGGCGTAAGTAGGATAAAACTAATGGGGATTAGTAAGACGATAGAACACGGCAATTGGTGGCTCAACGCGTTTCGTGGCTTCCCTGCCACTCGTCAGGAGCAAGCACGTGTAATTCTAAAAAATAAAAAAATGAATTGAGCAAAAGGAGGAAGAAAAATAAAAAACAAAAAACAAAAAGGGGGGGGCGTGGTAAGCGTCCCCCGCTGCTGGTGTGGAGACATACTCACTACGAGACTAGGCACTGATAGGTAGCTGGCGGGACCCCATGTGCCATCCCGGTAGGCCCAACCGGGAGCCGAGGCGGGGAGCCCCACAGCGACGAAAACGGGCGCCATCCAGGGCGGGCACGGGGACCGAGGGTACCTGGGAAAGAGAAGGATGGTGAGGGTAAGTGAAGACAGTAGTGAGGGAAGGGAGGTAGGGAAAGAACCCCGCAGTCATAGTGTGTGAAATCAAAGGGAGCCAGTGAGGACAGGGATGGGAGGCAGGAGGAGTGAGTGGGACGTGGAGGACGAGATGGGACAACCAGTGCAGTGACAGCTGGGGGGGGGGGGGAAGTGGGGAGTGTACCTGAGTAGGCAAATTAGGACCCCGGAGGGGGAAGAGTTCCCAGTGGTGAGAGGTCAGATGTGTGGAAGGCCTCGAATGCCCCGGACCGCCCCGGAGAGCGCCCATATAACGCCGTCGCGGGGCCGCCCACCAAAGTCACGCCGTGTGGCGGGGGGAGGGGCGCCGCAAGTCGGACAGCTGTCCGGCAACGGCGCAGATCCTCCCCCATTGCCCACGAGTGTGGATACAACACTGCGCATGACGGCGCCAGGGACGCCGCAAGCACAGTGCGGTGCGTGACGTCGACGCACAGTAACCGGCGTCCAACCCCCCAGAGGAAAACCTGGGGGAGGAAGGAGACCAGCCAGGTGCGTCGCGGCTCCCGGGAGGGAAAACGGGACCAGGCGGCCATGCAACCCGCCAGCACACCAACAGTGGCACAGCCCCACAGGGATCAGCCTCAATCTGTATGCGATGCAGTAAAATGAGGTTGTAAAAATATAAAAAGTAGAAAATGGAAAAAATTAAAAGGAATGCACCAGTAAAAATAAAACAAATGAAAAATTGGTTGGAAGGATACATTAATTGATAGAAACCAGGAGAGGTATCACAAAGGTCATTAAGGGCAGTATGGATAAGGAATTAAGGCTAAATAGAGCAATGGCACATGCTTCCATCCCTATGCATATATACAAGGCAAAAAAAAAAAAAGGGGGGTTTTTTGGGATTTTGCGGAAATCATGACCTGGTAAGGTCACCCATTTCCATCCCAAGGGACTTTATATGAAACCATGACCTGGTAAGATCATGCGTTTCCATCCCAATTTACATCACGAAAGGCTAGGAGGGAGGTTGGGACTTTAAATGAAGCATGTGACAGCAAAAGGATAATAGGATGAACATAGAGGAATTTATTGACATAATATTATCATAATATTCAAACATACGCATTGTAACCGTAGAGTACATACAGTCAACCAATACATGCACAGATAAATGGGTAAAAATGTATAATTAGATAAAATATAGCATACATTGTAATGTTCGTACAATTGATAGATGGATAACAAGGTACAAGGTTAAAACACGTTACATAATGATGAATCAGGATACCACATTCATAAATTCCCTAGTGCACCACAAGCAATTTGGGTAATATAGATATTAAAATGATAGTGCCTGCTGGACCTAAGGCCTCATTGGACCTGTGGGGGGCGTAAGTAGGATAAAACTAATGGGGATTAGTAAGACGATAGAACACGGCAATTGGTGGCTCAACGCGTTTCGTGGCTTCCCTGCCACTCGTCAGGAGCAAGCACGTGTAATTCTAAAAAATAAAAAAATGAATTGAGCAAAAGGAGGAAGAAAAATAAAAAACAAAAAACAAAAAGGGGGGGGCGTGGTAAGCGTCCCCCGCTGCTGGTGTGGAGACATACTCACTACGAGACTAGGCACTGATAGGTAGCTGGCGGGACCCCATGTGCCATCCCGGTAGGCCCAACCGGGAGCCGAGGCGGGGAGCCCCACAGCGACGAAAACGGGCGCCATCCAGGGCGGGCACGGGGACCGAGGGTACCTGGGAAAGAGAAGGATGGTGAGGGTAAGTGAAGACAGTAGTGAGGGAAGGGAGGTAGGGAAAGAACCCCGCAGTCATAGTGTGTGAAATCAAAGGGAGCCAGTGAGGACAGGGATGGGAGGCAGGAGGAGTGAGTGGGACGTGGAGGACGAGATGGGACAACCAGTGCAGTGACAGCTGGGGGGGGGGGGGAAGTGGGGAGTGTACCTGAGTAGGCAAATTAGGACCCCGGAGGGGGAAGAGTTCCCAGTGGTGAGAGGTCAGATGTGTGGAAGGCCTCGAATGCCCCGGACCGCCCCGGAGAGCGCCCATATAACGCCGTCGCGGGGCCGCCCACCAACGTCACGCCGTGTGGCGGGGGGAGGGGCGCCGCAAGTCGGACAGCTGTCCGGCAACGGCGCAGATCCTCCCCCATTGCCCACGAGTGTGGATACAACACTGCGCATGACGGCGCCAGGGACGCCGCAAGCACAGTGCGGTGCGTGACGTCGACGCACAGTAACCGGCGTCCAACCCCCCAGAGGAAAACCTGGGGGAGGAAGGAGACCAGCCAGGTGCGTCGCGGCTCCCGGGAGGGAAAACGGGACCAGGCGGCCATGCAACCCGCCAGCACACCAACAGTGGCACAGCCCCACAGGGATCAGCCTCAATCTGTATGCGATGCAGTAAAATGAGGTTGTAAAAATATAAAAAGTAGAAAATGGAAAAAATTAAAAGGAATGCACCAGTAAAAATAAAACAAATGAAAAATTGGTTGGAAGGATACATTAATTGATAGAAACCAGGAGAGGTATCACAAAGGTCATTAAGGGCAGTATGGATAAGGAATTAAGGCTAAATAGAGCAATGGCACATGCTTCCATCCCTATGCATATATACAAGGCAAAAAAAAAAAAAAAAAAAGGGGGGTTTTTTGGGATTTTGCGGAAATCATGACCTGGTAAGGTCACCCATTTCCATCCCAAGGGACTTTATATGAAACCATGACCTGGTAAGATCATGCGTTTCCATCCCAATTTACATCAAGAAAGGCTAGGAGGGAGGTTGGGACTTTAAATGAAGCATGTGACAGCAAAAGGATAATAGGATGAACATAGAGGAATTTATTGACATAATATTATCATAATATTCAAACATACGCATTGTAACCGTAGAGTACATACAGTCAACCAATACATGCACAGATAAATGGGTAAAAATGTATAATTAGATAAAATATAGCATACATTGTAATGTTCGTACAATTGATAGATGGATAACAAGGTACAAGGTTAAAACACGTTACATAATGATGAATCAGGATACCACATTCATAAATTCCCTAGTGCACCACAAGCAATTTGGGTAATATAGATATTAAAATGATAGTGCCTGCTGGACCTAAGGCCTCATTGGACCTGTGGGGGGCGTAAGTAGGATAAAACTAATGGGGATTAGTAAGACGATAGAACACGGCAATTGGTGGCTCAACGCGTTTCGTGGCTTCCCTGCCACTCGTCAGGAGCAAGCACGTGTAATTCTAAAAAATAAAAAAATGAATTGAGCAAAAGGAGGAAGAAAAATAAAAAACAAAAAACAAAAAGGGGGGGGCGTGGTAAGCGTCCCCCGCTGCTGGTGTGGAGACATACTCACTACGAGACTAGGCACTGATAGGTAGCTGGCGGGACCCCATGTGCCATCCCGGTAGGCCCAACCGGGAGCCGAGGCGGGGAGCCCCACAGCGACGAAAACGGGCGCCATCCAGGGCGGGCACGGGGACCGAGGGTACCTGGGAAAGAGAAGGATGGTGAGGGTAAGTGAAGACAGTAGTGAGGGAAGGGAGGTAGGGAAAGAACCCCGCAGTCATAGTGTGTGAAATCAAAGGGAGCCAGTGAGGACAGGGATGGGAGGCAGGAGGAGTGAGTGGGACGTGGAGGACGAGATGGGACAACCAGTGCAGTGACAGCTGGGGGGGGGGGGGAAGTGGGGAGTGTACCTGAGTAGGCAAATTAGGACCCCGGAGGGGGAAGAGTTCCCAGTGGTGAGAGGTCAGATGTGTGGAAGGCCTCGAATGCCCCGGACCGCCCCGGAGAGCGCCCATATAACGCCGTCGCGGGGCCGCCCACCAACGTCACGCCGTGTGGCGGGGGGAGGGGCGCCGCAAGTCGGACAGCTGTCCGGCAACGGCGCAGATCCTCCCCCATTGCCCACGAGTGTGGATACAACACTGCGCATGACGGCGCCAGGGACGCCGCAAGCACAGTGCGGTGCGTGACGTCGACGCACAGTAACCGGCGTCCAACCCCCCAGAGGAAAACCTGGGGGAGGAAGGAGACCAGCCAGGTGCGTCGCGGCTCCCGGGAGGGAAAACGGGACCAGGCGGCCATGCAACCCGCCAGCACACCAACAGTGGCACAGCCCCACAGGGATCAGCCTCAATCTGTAAGCGATGCAGTAAAATGAGGTTGTAAAAATATAAAAGTAGAAAATGGAAAAAATTAAAAGGAATGCACCAGTAAAAATAAAACAAATGAAAAATTGGTTGGAAGGATACATTAATTGATAGAAACCAGGAGAGGTATCACAAAGGTCATTAAGGGCAGTATGGATAAGGAATTAAGGCTAAATAGAGCAATGGCACATGCTTCCATCCCTATGCATATATACAAGGCAAAAAAAAAAAGGGGGGTTTTTTGGGATTTTGCGGAAATAATGATGCATAGGGATGGAAGCATGTGCCATTGCTCTATTTAGCCTTAATTCCTTATCCATACTGCCCTTAATGACCTTTGTGATACCTCTCCTGGTTTCTATCAATTAATGTATCCTTCCAACCAATTTTTCATTTGTTTTATTTTTACTGGTGCATTCCTTTTAATTTTTTCCATTTTCTACTTTTTATATTTTTACAACCTCATTTTACTGCATCGCATACAGATTGAGGCTGATCCCTGTGGGGCTGTGCCACTGTTGGTGTGCTGGCGGGTTGCATGGCCGCCTGGTCCCGTTTTCCCTCCCGGGAGCCGCGACGCACCTGGCTGGTCTCCTTCCTCCCCCAGGTTTTCCTCTGGGGGGTTGGACGCCGGTTACTGTGCGTCGACGTCACGCACCGCACTGTGCTTGCGGCGTCCCTGGCGCCGTCATGCGCAGTGTTGTATCCACACTCGTGGGCAATGGGGGAGGATCTGCGCCGTTGCCGGACAGCTGTCCGACTTGCGGCGCCCCTCCCCCCGCCACACGGCGTGACGTTGGTGGGCGGCCCCGCGACGGCGTTATATGGGCGCTCTCCGGGGCGGTCCGGGGCATTCGAGGCCTTCCACACATCTGACCTCTCACCACTGGGAACTCTTCCCCCTCCGGGGTCCTAATTTGCCTACTCAGGTACACTCCCCACTTCCCCCCCCCCCCCAGCTGTCACTGCACTGGTTGTCCCATCTCGTCCTCCACGTCCCACTCACTCCTCCTGCCTCCCATCCCTGTCCTCACTGGCTCCCTTTGATTTCACACACTATGACTGCGGGGTTCTTTCCCTACCTCCCTTCCCTCACTACTGTCTTCACTTACCCTCACCATCCTTCTCTTTCCCAGTTACCCTCGGTCCCCGTGCCCGCCCTGGATGGCGCCCGTTTTCGTCGCTGTGGGGCTCCCCGCCTCGGCTCCCGGTTGGGCCTACCGGGATGGCACATGGGGTCCCGCCAGCTACCTATCAGTGCCTAGTCTCGTAGTGAGTATGTCTCCACACCAGCAGCGGGGGACGCTTACCACGCCCCCCCCTTTTTGTTTTTTGTTTTTTATTTTTCTTCCTCCTTTTGCTCAATTCATTTTTTTATTTTTTAGAATTACACGTGCTTGCTCCTGACGAGTGGCAGGGAAGCCACGAAACGCGTTGAGCCACCAATTGCCGTGTTCTATCGTCTTACTAATCCCCATTAGTTTTATCCTACTTACGCCCCCCACAGGTCCAATGAGGCCTTAGGTCCAGCAGGCACTATCATTTTAATATCTATATTACCCAAATTGCTTGTGGTGCACTAGGGAATTTATGAATGTGGTATCCTGATTCATCATTATGTAACGTGTTTTAACCTTGTACCTTGTTATCCATCTATCAATTGTACGAACATTACAATGTATGCTATATTTTATCTAATTATACATTTTTACCCATTTATCTGTGCATGTATTGGTTGACTGTATGTACTCTACGGTTACAATGCGTATGTTTGAATATTATGATAATATTATGTCAATAAATTCCTCTATGTTCATCCTATTATCCTTTTGCTGTCACATGCTTCATTTAAAGTCCCAACCTCCCTCCTAGCCTTTCGTGATGTAAATTGGGATGGAAACGCATGATCTTACCAGGTCATGGTTTCATATAAAGTCCCTTGGGATGGAAATGGGTGACCTTACCAGGTCATGATTTCCGCAAAATCCCAAAAAACCCCCCTTTTTTTTTTTTTTTTTTTTGCCTTGTATATATGCATAGGGATGGAAGCATGTGCCATTGCTCTATTTAGCCTTAATTCCTTATCCATACTGCCCTTAATGACCTTTGTGATACCTCTCCTGGTTTCTATCAATTAATGTATCCTTCCAACCAATTTTTCATTTGTTTTATTTTTACTGGTGCATTCCTTTTAATTTTTTCCATTTTCTACTTTTTATATTTTTACAACCTCATTTTACTGCATCGCATACAGATTGAGGCTGATCCCTGTGGGGCTGTGCCACTGTTGGTGTGCTGGCGGGTTGCATGGCCGCCTGGTCCCGTTTTCCCTCCCGGGAGCCGCGACGCACCTGGCTGGTCTCCTTCCTCCCCCAGGTTTTCCTCTGGGGGGTTGGACGCCGGTTACTGTGCGTCGACGTCACGCACCGCACTGTGCTTGCGGCGTCCCTGGCGCCGTCATGCGCAGTGTTGTATCCACACTCGTGGGCAATGGGGGAGGATCTGCGCCGTTGCCGGACAGCTGTCCGACTTGCGGCGCCCCTCCCCCCGCCACACGGCGTGACGTTGGTGGGCGGCCCCGCGACGGCGTTATATGGGCGCTCTCCGGGGCGGTCCGGGGCATTCGAGGCCTTCCACACATCTGACCTCTCACCACTGGGAACTCTTCCCCCTCCGGGGTCCTAATTTGCCTACTCAGGTACACTCCCCACTTCCCCCCCCCCCCCAGCTGTCACTGCACTGGTTGTCCCATCTCGTCCTCCACGTCCCACTCACTCCTCCTGCCTCCCATCCCTGTCCTCACTGGCTCCCTTTGATTTCACACACTATGACTGCGGGGTTCTTTCCCTACCTCCCTTCCCTCACTACTGTCTTCACTTACCCTCACCATCCTTCTCTTTCCCAGGTACCCTCGGTCCCCGTGCCCGCCCTGGATGGCGCCCGTTTTCGTCGCTGTGGGGCTCCCCGCCTCGGCTCCCGGTTGGGCCTACCGGGATGGCACATGGGGTCCCGCCAGCTACCTATCAGTGCCTAGTCTCGTAGTGAGTATGTCTCCACACCAGCAGCGGGGGACGCTTACCACGCCCCCCCTTTTTGTTTTTTGTTTTTTATTTTTCTTCCTCCTTTTGCTCAATTCATTTTTTTATTTTTTAGAATTACACGTGCTTGCTCCTGACGAGTGGCAGGGAAGCCACGAAACGCGTTGAGCCACCAATTGCCGTGTTCTATCGTCTTACTAATCCCCATTAGTTTTATCCTACTTACGCCCCCCACAGGTCCAATGAGGCCTTAGGTCCAGCAGGCACTATCATTTTAATATCTATATTACCCAAATTGCTTGTGGTGCACTAGGGAATTTATGAATGTGGTATCCTGATTCATCATTATGTAACGTGTTTTAACCTTGTACCTTGTTATCCATCTATCAATTGTACGAACATTACAATGTATGCTATATTTTATCTAATTATACATTTTTACCCATTTATCTGTGCATGTATTGGTTGACTGTATGTACTCTACGGTTACAATGCGTATGTTTGAATATTATGATAATATTATGTCAATAAATTCCTCTATGTTCATCCTATTATCCTTTTGCTGTCACATGCTTCATTTAAAGTCCCAACCTCCCTCCTAGCCTTTCGTGATGTAAATTGGGATGGAAACGCATGATCTTACCAGGTCATGGTTTCATATAAAGTCCCTTGGGATGGAAATGGGTGACCTTACCAGGTCATGATTTCCGCAAAATCCCAAAAAACCCCCCTTTTTTTTTTTTTTTTTGCCTTGTATATATGCATAGGGATGGAAGCATGTGCCATTGCTCTATTTAGCCTTAATTCCTTATCCATACTGCCCTTAATGACCTTTGTGATACCTCTCCTGGTTTCTATCAATTAATGTATCCTTCCAACCAATTTTTCATTTGTTTTATTTTTACTGGTGCATTCCTTTTAATTTTTTCCATTTTCTACTTTATATATATTTTTACAACCTCATTTTACTGCATCGCATACAGATTGAGGCTGATCCCTGTGGGGCTGTGCCACTGTTGGTGTGCTGGCGGGTTGCATGGCCGCCTGGTCCCGTTTTCCCTCCCGGGAGCCGCGACGCACCTGGCTGGTCTCCTTCCTCCCCCAGGTTTTCCTCTGGGGGGTTGGACGCCGGTTACTGTGCGTCGACGTCACGCACCGCACTGTGCTTGCGGCGTCCCTGGCGCCGTCATGCGCAGTGTTGTATCCACACTCGTGGGCAATGGGGGAGGATCTGCGCCGTTGCCGGACAGCTGTCCGACTTGCGGCGCCCCTCCCCCCGCCACACGGCGTGACGTTGGTGGGCGGCCCCGCGACGGCGTTATATGGGCGCTCTCCGGGGCGGTCCGGGGCATTCGAGGCCTTCCACACATCTGACCTCTCACCACTGGGAACTCTTCCCCCTCCGGGGTCCTAATTTGCCTACTCAGGTACACTCCCCACTTCCCCCCCCCCCCCAGCTGTCACTGCACTGGTTGTCCCATCTCGTCCTCCACGTCCCACTCACTCCTCCTGCCTCCCATCCCTGTCCTCACTGGCTCCCTTTGATTTCACACACTATGACTGCGGGGTTCTTTCCCTACCTCCCTTCCCTCACTACTGTCTTCACTTACCCTCACCATCCTTCTCTTTCCCAGGTACCCTCGGTCCCCGTGCCCGCCCTGGATGGCGCCCGTTTTCGTCGCTGTGGGGCTCCCCGCCTCGGCTCCCGGTTGGGCCTACCGGGATGGCACATGGGGTCCCGCCAGCTACCTATCAGTGCCTAGTCTCGTAGTGAGTATGTCTCCACACCAGCAGCGGGGGACG